>CAEFZX010020663.1:0-159791 GCA_903066825.1 Alfaro cultratus
ATTGGATTAGAACGGGAGAAAATGACAAATGATTATGATAAAAAATACAAAGTACAGCAGGACAAATAGTGACTCTCATGTATTTCGCTGCTCTTCTGACTGAGCCTCTGCATCCTGACTCCACTCTGTAGCGGTTTTTCTTCTAAAGCCCGCGGTGCAGGTGTGTTTTTTTGAGAGAAGAACATAGTTATTGGTAGTTGTTGTCGCTCTTTTTTCTTCTGGGCAAAAAGATTCTTATAAACAGACATGCCACCATCGATTATGTTTGCAAACTTAAATTTGGCAAGCTGTTTTACGTACGTGTACATATTAAACCGCAACGTTATTGACACACAGGTAGAGAAGAAGCAAAGAGACTGTTTAGCCAATCAGAATGCAGAACACAATGCACGATGCAAATCCGTAAAGCAGCGAGACCGTGAAAGGTGAACCGCGTTATAGTGAGAGTTCACTGTAATAAGAAACCTACATGGTTTTTATAGTAGAGAAACATCATACAATTCCTAACCTAAAGATCACAGACACTCTGCAACAGGTTATGCAGAAGTACTTGTCAGTGTTGGAACATTGTAGGATCTTATAGCCCTCCGTCTGGCTCTGATGTCTGGGGCTGCCGGTTTTTATAGATTGACATTTCTGGACCCCGAAGTTGAATTTTCCCTCCCCGGTCTGTAAATGACTGACACCTGAACTTCTCCTAACACTTCTCCAGAGAACAGAGAATGGAAAGTCAGGAGTTTTATTTTTTTATTTTTTCCTCCCCCCCACTTTGCCGTCTTTCTAAAGTTGAAATTTCATTAGATTCTTTTTTCTTGCAGGTTTGTATTGTAGCAATGCTTTACTCTGCTTTCAACCAACTTGTTTTGCTTGTGTGTGTTTGTGCTGCAGATCTGATCCACTGCACCAATGAGATGAACGTCAACATTCCCCAGCTGGCAGACACTCTTTTCGAGAGAACAGCCAACTCAAGCTGGGTGGTGGTCTTCAAAGCCCTCATTACCACCCACCACCTCATGATGTACGGCAACGAGGTACGGGACACACACACACGCACGCACGCACGGAAACCCACACACACAAACCCCTCCAGGGCCGTCTGTGCAGGCTACATCAATAAGCAGCGTTATTACTCAACTCTGTCTGGCATGTTCGTAAATACAAACACATTAGAATGTTTTATTCATGTCCGCGTCGTCGGTTTGATCAGAAGGAAAGCCGGCGTGTGTGGGATCGAGACGGCACGCAGCGGAACCGAGGACGCACGCGACGGACACAAAGCTCGGAGTGATTGAAATGGCTCTGGAGTGCGTAGAAATTAATTGGCTCAGTGCGAGCTAAAGGCAAGATGAGGAGACGGGGATGGAAGCAAATGAATAATCAAACGAATTAGCTTCACAAAAAATCATTGCTGGAAAGATAGACGAACCCGCCGCCCTCTCTGTAATCTGACATAGAAATTCAGCTACATGGTCTTTCCTTATTTGTCTTCCTTTCTCTGCAGTGCATAGAGAAAGTCTTCACACCTCTTGAGCAATTTATTTTGTCTGTTTCCAACTAGGAATGCACTGCACCAACATCAATTTTACTTGATATTAGTTGTCTTAACGTATCGATCAGATAAATCTCTGCCGGTATAAAGAACCGATCTTTATTTTTTTATCTTTTTGTCATCTGTTTCTGTTCACTTTTTTAAAATCCAATGGTGTTGAAACGGTTGTGAAAAATACATGTAATATCTGTAAATATTGGTTGTTGTCCATAACAGCTACAGTATATTAGTGTCGGATGTTGATACCGGCCCAAATGTTCATATCGGTGCTTCTCTGATTGCAATCACAAACTTTTGTTAAAATTCTGATTTTAGCCGACAGACCAACGCAACTGACACGGCGACAATTATTCAATTATTCTATCAATTACTTTTGACGATTAATGGATTAATCATGTAATCATTTAACTAAAGCTTTTTTTATTCAGCATTAGAAATACATTAAAAATTGAAATAAACAAATTCAATTCCTTTTTAATAAGGAAAATAAACATTTTACTGCCTGAAATGCAATAACATAACATTTCTTTTTGTGTATTTTTGCTCTTTTGTAACAAATTATCTATATTTTTTGTACAGCTTTGCCTTAAGTATTGGCCTGTGAGTCATCTTTTATTTTTTTTGCACAAATGGCGTGTTTTTGAATGTATATGCTCTAGTTTACGATTAATCAAGTTGATATGCCAGTAACCGATTAATCATGAGTAATATGATTAATTGTTTCTGCCCTGGCTTACATAAAATCCAATAGTACTATGGGTGCACTGATTGCAGAGTTCTGGCCGATCACCGATGATCGGTACTGATATTTTTAAATGAAAAAGCCTGACCGGCCAATTTTGAGAGATACCAATATTTTAAACTGTTTTTGTTTTTGCCTGAAAAGTTGTTAAACTCGTCAACAGCGTCTCTTGTTCTTAAATACAGCCTGTAAAGGAAATATTTATTTATACAAAGCAGACGTTGATCTTCATATTACTTATTCTTTAGTGATCTTCAAGTTTGCAGCCGGTTAATTATTCAAGTCGTTCCCCTTGAGAGATAACAGGTTTCGAACATTGTGTTTTTACTTAATGTCAACTTTAATGTTCAGATGAATTTGTACCCACTGTGGTGTTCTAGTGGTTATAGTGGCTCGTTTCTGTGAAAACATCAGTGGAAGCCCGACTCTGCTTTGTCTTTTATCATCCTGAATCGTCTGAGCGCTTTGCAGACAATCCTGTCTAATCGCCATAAGCCTGCATTGTAAATCAGAACGCTTCCCAACCAGGTAGGGGGTGCCAGAGCTTGTCCAACTCTTAATTCAGGGTCAAAGAGATGACTCCAGCAGAACACACACGCTTCTGTTGTCACTACGACACACCGTTTCACCCAGACAGACCAAACACAGTCGTGCTTTTCAGGGTTTATCGTGAACCACCTGCTGGATTCAGTAAGTGGAATAAAAGTCTGTCGCAGCCGAACAACAGCGAACAGTCGCAAACATCACACACCTGCCTCTTTTGTTTTCCTTTTTCATTATGGAACGGGGACATTTCACAAAAACCATTAAGTGCTACTGCAGACATGCATATAAGTTTGGAAGTAGAGCAATATTTTCTGAGTACAGAATGAATGGATTAATTAAAAACGGATGGGAACTGATAGAATGACGCTGACTGTGACTTGCTAGAAGGTTTTGGAGACTCAAAGGATTCCGGTTTCAGTAAGCTGTAGATATTCTTTGATCTGTTTGGACTTCATTGTGTTTATCTGTATCAGCCTGTGCTAGCTTGTCAGCAGGGTGGCTTTTTCAAATAAGATTTTGCTGGAAAATAGACATAATTAGATTCCTCTGAATGTCTGACTATCTCCTTTAAAGGAAGCCCATTGTGCAGAAGGTTTCTGTTCCGACAGTGTGACTCACTGAATGTAAAACCATTGAATCAGGCCTGGTGATTGGCCGTTTATATTAATACATCCTTTCTTCTGCTTTTGGTGGATTACTGTATCGAAAATCCCCCTTTTGGGATTAGGAAACGGCCCACAACAAAGTGATGTCACTGAAGTTGAGCTCACGCTCAGACCTGCTGCAGTAGTTTGTACTGATGAGGCTTTCATCACCAAGCTCATTTCTGGGAAACTCCTGCAAAGTAACTGGATACAATGAACTATAAACTAAGCACAAAAATAAAATAAAAAATAACTTAGTGTAGGCAAGTATCAGATCTGGTTGGGTGTTTTCTAGTTGAATTCAGTTGAAGTCATGATTATTTCTCTGGTGCATTTGCTTTTTCTACTAGATATAAAGCAATAATACAAAGATATAATCATCAAACAGTTCCTTTTCAGCTAATGTCAACAGACATGAGCTTTAATTCAGATCTGTGTTGCTTTAGTAATTAAAAACTGGTGTGTAAAGTAGGTGCTTATGAATTACACACCTAGGCATGGGCTGGTAGCTTAAAAACTGTTTTAAAAAGTCAATTTCATAATCACTTAAAGTTTAAATTTTATATTGTGGGCAGACAAAAGTTTCTTTTCCAATTATGTTGCTGTTAGCTGTCAGTCACCTGTGTATCACACCTGAATTAGGAAAAACAAAATATTTAGAAGGATTATTACTCTATCGGTTTAAAAACTAACAAATTCAGGAACTTTGTCCCGCAGCACAAAATAAAATCTAGCACTAGGATATTGCTTTACGTAGCAAACGTTAGCATGACTGCTAGTTGAATTAAAAGGTTTTTCACTAGGGCAAGGAGACATCGCTAATAAATTGGCTTTCTTTAGCTCGCCACTCTTCAAAGCATTAATCTGCAAAGAGTGGAAAAGCAAGACACTTTTTGGTGCTGAGCACATTTTACTCTTTCCTGTTACCATTTTGCAAAAATATTTTGTTGTGATCATCCGCCGTAGTTTTTTCTGCTGTATTTTAATGCGGATACACAACAGTTAATACTGCTGTATAAATGATCCAACATTTATTTTTCACAGATATAAGGATACATTCACATAAAAAAAATCAAAAAACAAGTTTCTGTAGCTGTCAGTTTTTTTAAGTGCCTAACATGCTTAGAAAACAACAATAGCAATAAGGGAAAATGCTACTACGCTACATGGCCTTAAAAGCCTGTCTACAGAAATAAGTCTTGAGTTTAGTCTTAAAGCTTAGTCAGAGGTGGAGCGGCGGTCTGGAGGGAGTTTATTCCAGAGTCTCAGTGCTGCCACTGGAAAGGCCCTCTCACCCCGAAGCTTTGGCCTTGTTCTTGGGACATCTAATAAAATCAATTCCAAGATGGACAGGGCGCCAGCGTAAAGAAGGGCGAGTTGAAGTCGTCGTTATCTTGGACTTCATAAATATGAAGATAATGTAAAGTGTACTACAATAATCGAGCCTAGAATTTGCAAACACGCGAATGGCCTTTTCTAAATCTGTGCGTTTTTAAAAGAAAAGATTTAACGCCAGTCAATCTGAGTCTGAAAATACGCTCAACTGTGTTATTTATGAGCCTCTAAATGGAAATAACTCATAAATAAAATTACTTTAGTTTTACAAAAACTAAACCTATTCTAGACCTGGTTAGCAACAATCCTATTAATTTTTTTAAAATTTGAAAACCTATTTTGTCTTTTCAACCTTACGACCGACTTCAGTACGGCCCGGTTCTTGTACAGTCTGTTCGGTTTGATACATTTGGCCTCGACGACAGCTGCAGAACTTAGAGCATCATCAGATCAGCTTGATAAGTTTCTGTTCGGAGCTCAAGGCTAAGCCGTACCACCTCCTCTACGTTCCAGACATCTTTACCAAACAGGCCCGCAAAGTGAAGTGAAGTGAAAAGGAAAAGGGAGAAAGAAAGGAGATACTGACTGGGATTTTAAGCAACTTTAGTTCTGGGAGGTTTTTTTTGGTTTTTTTTCTCTCCTCCCATTTGGATTTGTTGTATATTTTAACTTCAATCTGATGTCGGTCAGTTTCCCCAAGGAGTGGGTGTGGACAAGCCACAGCTCTCCGTTCGTTGTGTGCCACACAGCTGAAAACCAGAGGTTTGTTACGAGCGCAAACATTACATAATCCTAACAACCCTCTCCTTCTGATAAGAGATCTTAATCACAAACTATAAAACAAAACAACTCTGCTCTCGTGAAGACCACAAACAAAAACAGGACAAACCCCAACCCGAATGAAGTTGCCACACTTAAACAAGCAAGCCTCGAACTCCGACACGCCCTCAAAGAGCGTTTCTTTTAATTTCCTCCAATTTGGAGAAGCGTTCCTTCCCCTTTTTAGACGGGGGTCCGCTCCAATCCATGTTGCCTAACGCTTCCCTTTTGATGCCTCTCCGTTTTATTGCGCTAACATAAATTTCCTCTGAAAAGAGGAAGAGCCGAGTGTGAGATTGTTGCAGCTGATCCAACCGAACGCCAAAACAGCCACTGCTTTTAAATTTAATTTTAATTTTTTTTTTTTTGCTTTCGTCTCAAATGTTGCGTTGGTGCTCTGAGACCAAGCAGAGCCTTTGAATGGTGACAGACAGATAAGCCGTGGTTCCCACAAACATGGCATCGTCGTGAGCTGTCCCTCTATCCCAGAAAAGGATTGCTCTGACTCTGGAAATTCCTGCAACCGTTTTTTTTTTCCCTTCTTTTTTTCTAATAAATGAAATCATGCTAAGTAGGTCACTGCAGCACAGCAGGAAGTGGCTGAGAGGTATTCCCGAACTGTCGGCTGATTTCTCTCCGAATCATCGCTGCAGATTGAACTTTTTGATTCTGTGTCACACTGTGCCTCCACACTGATTGCGGCGCTACGCTAATTGCCTTTTTCGGCGTTCAGCAGCCCGGCAGCTGATAATCGCTGCGTCTTACTGCGCTGATTGAGCTGTGATAGGTAATAACTAATCTGCTTTATTTAAGAGAAACTGTTGGGATCCTTTTCTCTTAATCTAGATTTATTGTTTACCATTTATTTTTTGATTTATTACCCGCTACAGGCTGGCGAATTTAAAGCAACGCATCAAATATTCCCATTTGAGGCTCAAACTGCTGCATTGTCCAATACGGGTTATTATTTCTCTTGGCCTGTTGACGGTAGATAAGCAAAGCTTTGAATACCAAACGTATATTGTTCAGTTCTATAATCTTCTATAAATTAAAGGCACGAGGCCATGTAAGCATTAATAATTCAACTGCCACGCGCATTTAAAATGCAGTATTTCATCGCCGGTGCACTGCTGCTGCACTTATTAAATGTAGGAGCTAACTAAGTGTGCAGTGCAATAATTGAAAAAAATCTCACAGCCTGGGTATGCTGCAGCTGGTTTCTGTTTCAGAGGCCGGTAAGTGATGATTCAGGCTGTGGCATGTTCTCATCAGGCCTGTCAGGATGGCGGTGCTGACCGAGGCTCAGGTGCCCGCGCTCCCTCGCAGCCAGAGCATCCATTATTGTCGAGGCGAAGGGAAAAGAAGCTGGCAGTAAAATTTCCAAACTGCAGACCCTGGGAATTGGGGTCAATAGACTTTATATTTCCCTTAAGGTGGCGGTTTGTTGAACAAAACATGGCCCAGAGCTCTGTCTGGTCAACTCTAGTGGAAGTAGAGTTCAGAAACAATAACGAAGAAAAGTCGTCATGTAGGCCACAGACGGCTTATCATGGAGATAGATGATGAAGCAAAGCACTAATCATGGAAAAACCAGGACATCCTGGGTTTTCCAACCAGGATGTCCATACATCCTTAAGAAGTCTTAAAATCATAAAAATGTAAGTTGCATTCTGTGACTTGAGGCGATTGCGGCTACCGCTAGCTAACTAGCTGTTTTGTCATGCGTAAAGTGTAAATTTATCAATTTTTTGTGGATATATTTTATGTGCGATGCTACTTTCAATCTGTGCTAAAAACTTGTAAAACCTGCAGTTTTCCTTTGTACATTTCTGCCATGATACAGCTCTTAAATTTTATTGCTAAATGGTCTTAAAAAAATCTTGAATTTGAATTGGTAAAACGTGCAGAAACCCAGTCCAACAGTTTGCATAAATTTTACTTGGTTATTTCCTGAAATTACATTGAGTTTGAGTTTCACTTCTTTTTCTTAAGACTTACAAATACTCACAGGGCTTCCAGGGATGAAGGAAATGCTTCAAAGAAATGACACAAGAATACGTGATGAGGAAGAAGAACACAGATTATTAGAATGAAAGCAATCACCTTTAAGGAACATCAGCAGAGGAAATAATTAACGTTCAACTTCAGACCACCAAGTGTGACCAAAAAAAACAAACAAAAGCAAACACACACCACGTATTCTTCAGCTAAAGACTCTAGTGGAGATCTTTGTATTTATAATTTCTCTTTTAAAAATATTCCCCAAACATCACCAAGTTACCAGAACATTTTCTATCTCAGGGAATCTTTAAATATCTGACTCTTTTAAGGGACAATTGACAGCAAGCCTTTAGGAGCTATCATATGGCTCATGTAAATTTCCTTCTGGGATTAATAAACTATATTCAGTCATTGATTAGCACCTAGCATATGGTCTCCAGCAAGCTAGCTAGGTTCTCGCATGGCCATATGTCATGTGTGATGCACAAAGCTGTTGCCAGGAGACACAAAAAGACATTTGAGGCTACTGGTAACGAGCTGCTAATACTTGCTAGCTAGCAAGCAAAAGAGCCATTAGCATTTAGCACATAGGTCATTAGCAACTAACAGATCCCTCTCAAGCCTTTTGTCACGTGAAAAGCTCAAAGTTGCTGCCAAGAGCAACAAAAAGGCCCCAGAAACTTCACAGTTTGGGTTCTCTAAATGTTATTTGTACATTTGTCATGATATCAGTCTTAAATTTTATTCATAGTGGTCATAAAAAGGTTTTAAAAAGACCTAAATTTGAGGTTGTGAAACCTAAATAAAGGCTGTAACAGACACTCTTCGATGGATCTGATTTTTGAAAAGAAGAATGGGCATAAGTTTCAGTCTGTAGATTTGCAACGCCCAGAAATGCAGGGAGGCATGCCACACTTTTCAGATTTTTATTTATTAAAAAAATCCAGATGATGGTGACCTTCCAGCTCCCATCCATTTCACTGTTATTCAGTCCTTTGTGGTTGTCTGTCACATGAAATCCCATTGATGAAAGTTTTTCGGTTGTATTGTGATAAAATCTGAAAAATGAAAGGCCTATGAATACCTTTGCAAAGCACTTCGTGCTGCTTTCTCTCCTGCTTGGACTAAGCAGCTGCTTTAAATGCATCCAGTTTCCAACTCATGTCCTCTCTAATGTATTCAGCTCTGGGCTTTGAAAAAAAAAGAACGGAGGGATTTGCCATTCAGAGCAAATAGCAGGTGAATTAAGTTTTAATATCTCGTCTTTGCCTCGGCTGCCGTATTCGTTAAAAGGTTTTCGGATGGTGATTGGAGTAATGGAGAGTTTTTAGTGGCTGTGTGCGGCAGGTATTGATGCTCGTTTAGCTTTTCACCTGCAGTCCCCCCTACCCCCTCTGTTGAGTAACTCCCCCCTGGGACGGCTCGGTCGATATCTTCGATGGCAATTTTACTTTTGTGTGCTATAAACCTTCTCTTCTGCTGCAATCTCACAAGAACATTGCTGAAGGATCAATTATCACGTTTTAACTCCCTGGAGTTTTCGACAGACGGATTAATTTGAGCTTTCCACATCAACTAATGGCTGAAGTTTAAATTGTCCACCAACTACATGGAGGTGTTGCGATGAGAGCCCTGAACTGACTCCCCGTCTGGCCTTTGTACCAGTTCTTATCGTTTGTCAGCTTGTTCCTCTCCTTCCAAATCTTTTTTTATTTTATTTTTTTTTTTAAATCAAAGGCCAGTATGTACCAAAAACAATCCAGCAGGAAACCCCAAACAATGACTGTGAGAGCCATTTTCCAGCCCCACTGCTTTTCTGGCTTCCCCCAAGGGAGCCGTCTGGATCCGTCCCCGGCGACCGTCCGGCGGTCCGAGGACCCGAGATCTGAACGGGGCCCCCGGAGAGTCCGAGAGGAACTAATGGCAAATGGAAAGTCAGAGAGAGTGCAGCAGCCAGAAAGATGCCGTGTTAAACGGTACTGGAGATAAGTGCTGGAAGACGAGAGAATCGGGTCGTGTTCAGGTCAATGTTATTTTAAAATACTTATTTAAGGCTTAAAAGCACAAAATGTGTCCCCTCCCCCCCAATAAAAAAACAAAATAAAAAGTCATGCGGAACGACTTGAATTATTGGAGGCAGATTTAATCCAATCAGATCTAATTTTAGTCATAATTCAGTAATAAGACGGTGGGTCTACTTTCACAACAATAAAAGTAAATGTTTGGGTATTATTATGCCTTAACCTTTACTTCATTCTATCTCAGGATAAAAAGTTCTGATGGAAGAGACCTAAATGAACATGTATTTGATATGAAAACTTTTAAATCAGTACAGGCAAATCATTCTCTGTACGTCTTTCTCTTCTTTCTTTACTGTTGCTTTTGTCTCAGGAGCAACAAGGTTATTTGATTACTATCTGGGTATTGCAAGACCTTTTACCAAATTATTCTTATTGTTGCTTCTGTTTGGAAGTAATTTTCTTAGTCCCACAGACTGGGTTTTAAGACGGAGCGAGTCTGAAAGAAGGATCTAAATATCTATAAATTCATTCTTTCAAGTAATTCACATTTCAAAATCCAGAAAAAAAAAATCTTCCTTTCCACAACATACGGCTGTTGTCATTGCACCCATCCAAAACATAAAATCTTTTTTTAAATTAAAATTCTTAGTAGCAGAAACTTTTTAGCACAAATGTTTCAAATGAAAATTAAGAGATGGGTACTTTTTTGATTAGATCTTAAGACGGCTTGCCATAGACATTTAAAGCTTCTTTCAAAATGAGCTGTTTTAGGGACTGTTGTCACTTTAAATCCAGTTAACCTGCAGCTGGCCATGCCCCCCTCCTACTCAACATTTACAAACGGATGTGGAGTTATACAACTGTACATGTTTGATAAGCATTAGTAGAGGCTCCTGCACAACCAACAAGAATGCAGCAAGTAGTTTCAGGGCGATAAGTTGGCAACAAAACACTTGTCTTTTCCAGCAGGCGTTCTGCAACGCATACAGCGGGAAAACCAGCTGACCAAATATGCTGGAGCTCAATTTGGGTTGCTAGGTAACGGTGCAGTGCCCGTAGGCTGTTACTGCGGGCACTTTTTGAAATGCTTCATTTTCCAGACACTAAAAAATATAAACTTTTTGCCAAAAAAAAGCAAAAAACAACCTAAGAGTTTGGGTTGTTTTTAGTAGTAAAAAGCCAAATGGAGGTACAAAAACTATTCAACTATTTTTTAGCATTGAACTGCCCTTTTAAGGTGAAGAGTGATGGTGCCTTAACTGAAAGCATCATAAAGGGAGTTTTCTCTGAGACCTCCAAGCTGTAGCCAACACAAAAGCTGAGATTTCCACATCAATCATTGAAAATCAACAGCTCTGCCTTTCTCTTAAGCCTCCAGTTTTTATTAACACCTTAACTTCCAGATCATCCCGAAGGAAGAACATTTCAGGCTTCTCCCTAAGCTCTCATGTGAAGAGAAACCTTCACAGCTTTCTGTTTTTTTTCTCACTTTGCTTAGAGACTGCCTAAATCTTCCCCAGACCTTAATGTACCCTCTCACACAATGCTGTGAAACCCTTTTTTTTTTTTTTTTTTTTTTAAAATGAGTTTGTTTTCAAGGGCATGCTGGGGAAAAAAAAAAAAGAACTACTACCCATCATCCTTTTCTTCCTCTGTGCAGAGCAGTTCTAAGTGCCAGAAGGGGGAAATTACAGTGTGATTGATTGTGACTTGGTGCATAAGGAATCAGGATAGAGAGCTGTGGTTCTTTACATCCAAACCTCAGGCTGGGAAAGGCGGCGAGCGAGACGTTCAGAACACAAGGGGAGACTGGCACGGTTGGGTGAGGACACCGGCAAAACCGCTGAAGATGGCAGGACACGGCGCTTTTCTTTCTTGTCCGACGAAATGTTTCCGGGAGGGAAGAGAAGAAGTGAACTCAGGCAGAGGTTGCATGGGCAGAACACTGGTCGCTGTGAAAGTTGCAACCCATTTGTTTCGTTGACGTCACAGGAGCACCGTCATCGCCGCACTCCCTCTGCACCTTTTTTTGGGGGGGAGGGGTGGGAGGAAAGCAATTGTGGACACGGGCAGAGGGACAGATTAAAATGAAAATTGTGCGTTTTGTAGGTGTCCGAGTGGAAGAACACAAGGAGGGAATAAATAGGTGTAGAAAGTGCCAACACAGGCGCTTCCTGCCAAAGGAGGATGTTGTTTGCTGGAGCCGGTGTTCAAGGAGGTCACCGTGACTCTTGGTGGCGGTCGCCAATGGCAATTGGGAAAAGCTTAAACGGTGTCGTCGCACACATGTTTTAGGTCCACTGCTGGAACACAAACAGGCCAAAAAAAAATCCACATAAGCAAGAAAACAGATTGTTATTCAATAATGGAATAATTTTTGTTTTGTTTTGTTTTTTGT
This sequence comes from Alfaro cultratus, assembly GCA_903066825.1. Lineage (NCBI taxonomy): Eukaryota > Metazoa > Chordata > Actinopteri > Cyprinodontiformes > Poeciliidae > Alfaro > Alfaro cultratus. Next base: position 12,056 of record CAEFZX010020663.1, read on the forward strand.
TCCTTTCCCACTGAGCTCAGCAGGCGCCACAGGATATTAGCCTGTTGGGTCCTACAAGCCAAACAGATTCTCCCAGTCAGAGGGGCTTCCATACTGGTTTTGCATTTGCTTCTCGAAATGGGCAACTTCTAGTGCAGGGGTCTCAAACTCCAGTCCTCAAGGGCCGCAGTCCTGCAGTTTTTAGATGTGCACAGGTACAAAACGCTGGATTGAAATGGCTTAATTACCTCCTACTTGTGTAGATCAGATCTCCAGAGCCTTAATGACCTAATTATTCTATTCAGGTGGTGCAGCAGAGGCACATTTAAAAGTTGCAGGACTCCAGCCCTTGAGGACTGGAGTTTGAGACCCCTGTTCCAGTGCAAAGAATTTATGCCATCTGAACCTTGTCATATTTTATAACCCTGTCGTCACAAACTTCAATGTGTTTTATCTGGAGTTCATGTGATGGACCAAACCAAAGTAGTGAATAATTGTGTAGTGGAAGAAAAATAGTGCATCATATTGACAGAGGAGTGAATGTCAAAGTTTGGATTTTGTGTAAAAAGTTGTGCTTGTGACTGTAGTAATGAGCGCTGCAATCCTAGATTCCTAAAAGTAGTCGTTGTTTTGTCATGTTTCAGACTACAAATGCCATTTTTAAGACTAGCTTTGAAACGATGAATTATGATGAATCGATTATTGAAATAATCTCCAACTAATTTAGTAACTGTATACAGACTCTGAAAATGTGCATTTCCTGAAAGGACAACACCCTCAGAGCTGTAATTAAGCCAAAACTGTACAAAGATATATACATTTTATATTTAGGATAATAATCAAAAAGCCTTCTTTCCAAAATTCCTCAAGTTGAATATTTTGAGCTTGATCTAATTTAAATTCTTTAAAAAAAAAAAAAAACTCTTCAAAACACCTTTTGCTGTCCAATTATTAAACAGTTAGTGCAAAAAAATGTATCAATTATTCTTAGTTAAAAAGGGAGCTGAATTATTTATTTGCATCTATCAATGTAATTCTAATCTTGTTGGGGAAAAAAGGCTTCAGTGGTCAAATGAAAAACCCGAAGAACTTTGCAATTTTAAAAAAATCTGATTACTCGATGAATCATCCGAATAATCGATTACTAAAATAATTGTCAGTTGCATCCCTGACAATTATGTATTTTGCCTTAAAAACGACTTAATAGTGTCATTTTTTCCCCCGCCTAAATACTCCACTCTCGGTTGATCCGTTTTGGTTTTATCCAACACCTTTCACTTATCTCGCTATCTCTGACGGGAAACATTCTTGCTGCTTCTTATTTTCCATATCTTTACTTCTCCCGCAGTGAACCCTGCTGTGGCAGGCGGGGGGCCGGAGCTGCCAGTGAATTAATAATGGCGCTCGGACTAATCCACAGAATGTGGAATGTTTCCAGTCATATAGGGCAGTGTGAATTCTATTTCAGAAGCTATGGGGGTGTTTTTACCCTTAAGGTGCTCTTCGTTTCATGTTTTTTTGTTTTTGTTTTTTGTAGTTGTAGGCTCTACTTTTAAGATGTTGCTCTTTAAGGCTGTCTTCAAGTGTCAGGTTTAATTCGAAGAACGCTAATTAGCTCTGTGGGTAGCGCTAGTATCCATAATTGAATCCAAACCACTGTATTCATTTTGTGGTTAATTGGCAAGACTGGCATGTTCTTTTGTAGGACAACATAGTATTTATTGAAACAAACAAATCTTTTTCAGCTCAGAAGTTCAAATGGGGCGAGCATATTCATCACATCAACATAGAATGTTGTGGAGTGTGACTTGCTACCTAAGAGACCTAAAAGATAGCATTTTGATTGGGATATGCTGCTGCAAGTTTAAACTGCAACAAATGCAGTTTCATAGCCACAGTGTTGTGGTTCACAAACTGGTCACTCTTTAAACCAGTACAGGAACCATTTAGGTTTCTTCTGCTAAGTGACCATGTCATACAAAGTTGTTCGGTTTTTTTTGAAAAGCAGCTGAAGTTCTTTGTGTTTTAACATCCAAATTCTTGACACAGCCAAGAAAAAGCAACTCTAGTGAATAGTTGCTGCACTAGCACTATAAACGGCGTTCTGTCAGAGCCTTGAGGTAGAAATGTGGAACGTATCCAGGCCGACTGAGACTTGGAGAGTACTCCGTTTCAAACAAGAGCCAGTGAAGTGGTTCCACATCTGCTCTGGAGCCGGTATAGATAAATCGTCTTTTTTTTTTCCCTCCACAGCGGTCCTCCACATAACGCTTCAAAACACTAGAATGACTCTGAAATTATATTTTAGATGTGGTAGTTGCAGTGACTTTATGGCATGGCTGTGAAAGAGCAAGCCAGTTCTTCGAAGGTAGTAGAGCTGAACGAGATATCAATAGATTTAATATTGCGATACTCTGTATTCATGGACTTTATTGCCCAGCCCTAACCATGTAAAGCACTGTTAAGGTAAACCACTGCAGAGCACTTAGTGCTGATAAAGCACATTGGTAAAATTAACATAATTACTTACCTAACAAAGTATTCAGTTTAATCTCATTGGAGAATGTAAATATAAGGCATCAAAATTACTACTTAAATGAGTAAATAACTTGTTTGAAAGCAAATGAAAGTACCTTCAAGTTTTTTTTGGTGGGTGTTGGTATACAAATGGTGGCACTGATGGGAGCACTGTTTTGCAGTTCCTCAGAGTAGGATTGGTCGACAACTATGGTATATTCTTAGAACATTGTTTAGTGATGGTGTTATACTATAAGACAGAGCTGAATAAGGGGGAGTTATACATTGTGTTTGAGATTAAACTTTACAGATGAATATCACTACAGAGCCCCAACATTTGAAATCTAGAGTGAGTGAATATTTGTGGTGCAACGTAACATCCCAGTAAGGTGAATGGTTTAAAAAAAAACAGAGTACCTGTGTTGCTAAACTAGCATGATCTTACTTTTGCTGCTGTTGCAGTTTGGTTAATTATATGGCATTAAAAATTAGATTTCATGTGAAAAAAAATCACATTCAGTGACTGTAGAACGGGGTTTCATTTAGATACCCTGTTCTGTAAAGCATAGAAATAAAACAAAAACATTTTCTTCAATCAAGTTGCATGATTGAGTATAAAGTGTATCTGGTTCGATAATAGTGAGACATTTTATACGTAACTGCAACTAGATCTGTATGATTCAATGAAGCACTTAAACGAAAGTGAGATAGAAATGGTGATATATCATAACACAAATTAAATACGAGTTTAACGAAGTCACCATATAAATCACACATATGCTCTTATGTTACAATATTACATAAGTCCTACTGAAATGCTGCATCAACTACCCCATATTTTATATTGCTTACTCTCATTCTATACCATGCAGATTCTCTGTCTGCGCTGATGAAAAATTTATCTCTATAAGCTTAGCAGACAACAGTAACATGTAGTTTCTGATTAATTCATCTAATAATTATTTAATTTCTTGGGTACACTAGCACTGAAGCACTTAAAGATGGTCCTTTCTATAAAAATAAAAGCATCATTAGGACTGTGCTGGACTTTTTCCAGAACTTTCTTTACTTTTTTAAAATAAAATTACTTTAAAAACTGCGGGGGCTGTTTTGGTAAATCAAACCTCTGTTACACGGGATCAGATTTTGATCAAGTCTTGCTCCCTGACTCTGTGACAGCTATAGTTTGTGGTTTGTGTGTAGAGGTAAAACAATGCGGTCATGGTAGTTCACAACCAAACTGGACTAGGACAAAAAACAAAAGAGAAAAAAAACGTATACAGGTTTCGAATGACTCATGTGGCCACATCCCTGACCCAGCAGATAGACTCATTCACCAGCAAGATGCAGCAACTCCCTGGAGGGCTGCAGCCTACACACCGTTAGCCTCATCACCTCAGAACCTCACACGGAAACGTTTCACTGCAGCAGCCTGTGCGCATTCCTCAAAATGTTTAAATATAGACATTCATTCTTAATCCCATTGTCCTCAGCACCCATCCAGCTTCACATCACAACTGCTTCCTTCACACTTTGATCGGATTCAGAAGCTAAACGGTTGATTGCGTAAGAGAGAGTAGAAATGAGGAAGAAGAAGGCAGAGGGAAGAGGAGGAGGAAGTGGAACAATCCCAGGCTGGATTTAGACGAGTTAAACAGCAGCTTGTGTGTACATATTTGGTTCTACCTTCTCGCATTCCTGTGGCCTTGTGCGCATGGTTGCGTTATGTTTGTGTGCATCTCTGTTTGCACAAGGGCTGGTTTCATTCAGCGAGGCCTCGTCACGACTCATTCTTCTTACGTGAGTCACCGCACTTCAGTAGAAGTCTGTTACAGTAGATTCTGGTGATTTAGTTCATGTTTGGACTGTGGACACAAATAATTTGCCTGTGGACTCTCTGACCCGCCGTTAGGACATGAGTCTCCCTTCCTGGCTCATCCCCGTTCCATGTAAACAGGCCCGTGACTGTTTTGTCTCCTTTAATTTGTTAGCAGGGATTATTTTTAGCCCTCCACGATAAGATCCAGACTGCCTTTTCATTCAGCTGAAGTATTGTTAACCAAGCCAGGGAATCTCATAACTTCTAGGCATGTGGGCCCGCTTTGAAAGCAGAGAGAAATTTTCTTCCAAGATCAATAATTGCTGGTGGTTGTTCATTGACTCTGCGTACACAGTGGCAGGTCCAAAGAGAGTTGAGCAGTAACTGTTTGAGCTTCCCTTTTTATTATCTAACGTGATGTCAGCAGGCCTCACAGGGTACACTCATGTTTACGTATATCTTGGACATTTTCTTTTCTTTTCTTATCTAAAGGGAGCTGAGATGAAAGAATCCCAAACCGAGCCAGATCAGATTTTTAGGGTAGATGCTGGACTTCAGCTTAGATGTAAAATTTATTGCTGCTTTCAGGGATAAAAGGATTATAGAAAAATATTTCATTAGAACAAGTAACAGAGCATAAAATATTTAGAAAATGTGTTGAGGTACATTCTTTTAACAAGACACTCGTAAAGTGAGTCGACCTCAGCCTCATGGTGTTGCTATTGGCAGTTTTTCTACCAAACCGGTTCCAGTTGTAAATTGGTATCGCTTGATTAACAACAGGTCTTTTCTTTGCCATGGCTACTTCTCTGGCTTTAACACCTACATCCTCTGTGCCAGAAGACAGAACCTCCTCAGGAGCAAGGGACTTATGGACTATTATGTTATTCCTGTGTATTTTGGCATACCCTCTCAATGAGTTTAAGCTCTGACCTTTAACCTTTCTCCAGGAGCTAAAAATCCAAAAACATATGAAGGATCAAAAATTTAGATTGGACGTTCATGTTGACGCAATACTGCTGCTCCAGTTTGGCTGTCGAGTTGTAGAAACCAATCTGATTCTTTTGTAGAACCAACTAAGAACCAGCTTTACAACCAACTCTTGTTAAGTACCAGACTTGTTATGGAGGAAAACCCCCTCAGAGCTGCCATGGACGCTCTGATCAATTTGTAACAGAATCAATTTGACCAGTGGATGTTAAGTGATAAGTAATGATGTCACCAAGAGAGTGATTATAGGCTCACTCTCTTGGAGTGATGGTGTCAGCTGCAATGGTGAGTCAGTGTCAAGCAAGGAGCCAAAAAACAACACTCCATGGTGTGACGTCATCTTTGCTTCGAATGCAAATGACTGGGCAAAAAGCTAGAGCAAAATATTTGAAGTTATGTTTAACATTTTTTTAAAGAGAGATCAGAATTGGATCAGACGGTATCAGCAGGTTAGACCTTTGAAGATGAGCAGGCAGCCTAAACATAAACCAGTCGTAGAGTTCAGAGTCAGGTTGAGTACCTCAGTTTATCTTCAGTTCACTGAGCACTGAAATGATCTGCTCTGGCACGGCCTTGGTTTCCCCTCATCATAACCTCTGACAGGTGACGTAGTTACTATAGTAGCTACCAACTTGTGCAGTTTGGAAACAGAATTAGGATAAGAGGCAGGTTTGGTCAAAAGCTGGATGCTGGCAGCACTGCTGTATGTATAGCTTTTTTTCACAGCTGAAGCTGAGAGGCATCTTCACGCATCAATAATGTATGAGGTTGTTCTCCAATATGCTAACATGAATTATTTTACAAGCCGAGCCGACCTGTTTCTCCTTCTCCACCACCCTCCTCAACCCCGAGGACTCGGTACATCTTGTTTTTGTCTCCCGCTTTGGCTCCCCTTCTATTCTCAGACTCTGTTTCTCAAAAAATCAGAATCTCCTCTCAGAAGTGCATCTTCTCCTCCTTTGCTGAATAATCTGGGGCTCTGCGGGTTTCTGAGTCTCCCTATGCGTTTCCCCTCCACATCTCTGTGCTCCTTTATAGATTTTCTCCTTTTTAACCACATCCATGCGTAGTGCGTGCGCGCCCAGCGCCTCCGCCTTTGTGAACTATGCTAAGGGAGAAAACACAGATTCTTGTTAGATACGATAGGGATTTTGATGAGGAAGAGAACTGTCAGCACACAAGAAGAGGCAGAAAATCCAAACTTGTGAAGTCTTGAGTTTTTCTTTTAAATATTTCTGACTCTTCTCGAGGTTTTTTTTAATTTATTTTTTTAATCTGTGACCATCTCTAAGCTTCTCCATCCTCACTGGGGTTTGTCCTGACACACTAATCTTGTAGTCTTCAGAGCACATTAGCGCATGCTGCTGTGTGGCAGTTTAAAAGCTGAACCCTTTTTTTTTGTTTGAAAAACAGCAATTTGACAGTCATTTAACGAGCAGCAATACAGAGCATACAGCCACATAAGTGTCTTAGTAAAGCTCGATCTGGGCAGAGTCGTGATCTGAGCTAAATGTTAACATCACCATGGCAACTTGCTCTAAAAACATGCAGAATTTAAACTGGTAAGATTCTCGTTCATTGCTACCACTCCGCTCTTGAGCACCTTGACATTTGCTAATTAGCTTCGAGCATAAAAACTTCAATAGGTTCTTTTATTTCTGCAGATTTCTAGTGAAGGACGTTCACACCAATAATGTTTACTGGACATGGATGGGGTGGAGGGGATGACGGGTTGTTGGTGTCTATCCATACACACAGAAAAAAGGTTGATGTAAATGAAAGACATGCCTTTCACAAGAATGGTAAACAGTAGCTGAGAAATCTCAGAGCTTCGTCACCAGAGGCCAAGCCTTTGGCAGAGTTCAATAATGAAACAGCTGTATTTCTTTTAGCTCCAGCCTCATATTCTGAGTTTACTTTGAAAATATCTTTCGGTGTTATCGTGGGGTATGAGTGTGGGGGGAGATTTACAGCGATAAACTATGATTGATGATGTTGACAAACCTTAACTAGTCAAACGCGAATTCAAATTCTTCATGTTTTTTTCCTTTCTTGGAGCATATCTGAGATATTTAAAAGAAAATGCAGTTTGGAAGGCTCAATGCTACTTGATACGCTAGTGAACACGAAGTGATCCGCGCCACTGAACCGCCATCTTGGTAAGCGTAGATGAACCATGGCTTCCAGACAAACAAAAAGAAATGTATGTTGACAAAGAAATATTGACAAAATCACTGTTGTCGGGATCGATCCAAGACAGGGAATGTGGCTTGTTCATTGTTGTCATAGCAACTCCATAGCAACTGTCATGACGGTTAGTTACGGATACCTACCAAGATGGCTGCCAACTACAAAGTTCCCGGAAGTGTGACGTCACATATGAACTATGTATTGACTGCCATTTGCAGAGGAGCCAATCCAAGATCAGCTCTTATTTTCCTTGTCGCTGATTGGCTGTTGCACAGAGCTGAGGAAGACGATAGATGTTAGCTTCTGCGGTAGTTCTAAGACTGTTTCCATTGTTCATGTCAATGCATATTTGGCGTTTGAACTATTAAAATAGGTAGTTATAGACGTTTTTGAAAGGATTCTCAAGTAATCATGGATTTTAGCTATTAGTGGTCAGCTGTGGCCCCCACGAATATCCCCACTGTGATATGATTGGGATTTTCACCATTTGTTTCTAGCTAACGGTATCTTTTTCTATTTGTACATTAAATCATGATTGATGCTATTTCTTAAATTTAAATATTTGCTTTAATGCAGTTTAGCTCACGCTAACTCGCTATGGCTATATATCATAATTATCCCATGTCTAGTTTTCAGTTGCTTGAGCATATTTTGTTCACCCAGCTTTTATAGCAACCTCCACTCCAGCCGTCCCTGTTGTATTTAATTTTAAATTATCGTCCTCTTGTGAAATCGGTTTCTTTTCCCCCTCTCTCTGACAGCACCTATGTAGACACAAGAAAAGTACAAGAACAAAATCCCATTCTTTCTGCCTTTTTAAACAGTCCCAGAGGCCTTGGAACAGTCAGTGCAGCTGATTTCCAACAAACATGCCCGCAAGCATTTTTTTTTTTGTGCTTATAATCTCACACACACACACACACATGGTCTTTACATCCTCCAACCAGTCAGTGAGGGCTAGTTCCCTGCCAGATTTGCAACTGGCAAATGCGCAATTCTCAAATCATCTTAAGTCAGCCGGACGCGGTCCGCCTTAAAGTTTAAGACAGGGTTTCAGGAAGCCCGAGGCCAACGCTCCCATTGCTGTGGACGACGGCCAAGACCCATTCCACAGTGCTCTGCTGGTCGGAGATGTGAGGAGGACGATGTAGCGAAGATGCTCTCAAGAGATGAAATGCGAGTCGGTCATTAATCTTGGGAGACAGAGTCCAGGCTGCGTCTTAAATCATTTCAGTCTAAAGTTCAAGTCAGGCCTGTTGCCGGTTTGATTTCTAAACGATATTTAAAATCTAACTGCACTACAACTAAAATGGGAGTCGTATTCTTCAAATTGTTGCAGAATTTTACAAATTTTTCTCATCACGTACTGTGGTTTTGAGGTGCTGTGTGAGAAAAGATGGAAGATGAAACGCTACAATCTGGTTTATAAAGAATGTACACTTTAGCTGTCTTTCAGCGGGATTTCATCTGGCCAAACATCTCAGTATCATGAAGGATTTATATATGTGGAGGGGCTCAGACAGCATTTTACCCTGTTTTTCCCTCAGTTTTTTCCCCTAAAAACTTGAGGTGCTTTGAGAAATCAACAGACTGTAATTGAACAATCTTCAGCTTGGCTAGTGGTGACCTGAGTCCGGCCACATGGAAACTCCCATATATCAACGCTGACTTTTTGTGCTGAAGTCAACACTTTTTGATTTGAAAGTTGTTATGGAGAGGAGAAGACTGAAAGTTGACTATTTTCGGCGTTTGAAAAGAAGTCGAAAATGTAAGGAGCTATTTCAAAGGAAGCAATTTTCTCAGCCCCCATGTGGGCTTTTCATTCAGGCGGCTACTTTTAAGTAGGGATTGATGCTTTAGCAGATAACAGGAACACTACGCTAAGGTATTGCCTTAATGCTCTGTTTTCTCCTTTCTTTCATGGAAAATGCCGATGTACAGAATGTCGCATCTTTAAAAGTCTTAAATAGTCTTAAATTGATCTAATATCAGGGCCTTAAAACATCTTAAATTAAAGAAAATAAATACGCTTATCACAAGTCTTACATTTCTTAGTGGTAGGACTCTTCAATCTCATATATTCTGTATAGTAATTTTTTTCTAATGGGACTTTTATATCAGGCAAAGGTTTGAGATGTGCACAATCATCTTCACTCACTGCGTTCTGTGACTCACAGGCTACCGGTAACGAGCTGCTAATAAGCTAGCTAGCAAACAAACAAGCCATTTGCAGCTAGAATTTGGCTGTCTTGCTAGTTAGCTAGCAAGCAAAGAAAAAAGCCATTAGCAGGCAGCATATGGCTCATTAGCAGTTAGCGTATTGCTAGCTCTCTAGCAATACGACATGTGAGAAGCTCAAAGCTGCTACCTAGTGTCACAAAAATAGCCTAGAAATGTCTATTTTGGTCCTCTGCATTTCTTTTTTGCAGCTCATGATATAGGTCTTAAATTAAACTCATAAAAAAAGTTTTAAATTGGAGTTGGTGGAACCTTCAGAAACCCTGGACTGAATCTTGGTTCTTAAATAAATTTCTACCGCAATAGCTGTGTACTCTTAACAGTTCTATCGCTAAGACAGTTAAGTTACAAGTCTGATATAAGTAGGTGAAATTGGCTACAAATCTCTGACCAGTACGTCTCTGCTAAAACATTCTTAAATGGAAAAATAGTCAATTTTTATTTCAACTGAAATAAACAAACTATATGTTCAGTTAATTCTCTGTTTAGAAGTGGGGAAAATCTGTCTGCAGTGCAAATAGTATAATTTAGGGCTACTGCTGGTTTGAGAGGAGATTCTAGAAAACAGCCAACGTGCTGAGATAAACATCGTCTGGAAAATAGGATGTAAAACGCTTCCATCACTTGTTCAGTGACATCAGATCTATCAAAGCGAACAAAGCTGTGTTTAAAACTGGCTCTGGAGGGACGGCAGCAGCAGAGAGAGATTTATATAAACAAGGGTTCTAGAGGCTATGAATGATTGATCACTGTGTATTCTCATCTCAGTTGTATTCAGCAATGTTCCCCCCCACCCTCTCAACCCAAATCATAAATAAATGAATGTGCAGCTGTTTGAGTTTGGTTTGGTTTGACAAATCTCAGGTGTTCACTTTGTTTAAAGCTGTCTTCCTGTTTTGTCCTTCAACGCTTCAGCGTTTCATCCAGTACCTGGCCTCCAGAAACACTCTGTTCAACCTCAGCAACTTCTTGGACAAGGGAGCTCTGCAAGGTAAGAGCCTTCATTTTTGTACAGATGTCACAACTCCGTGCAAGTATGTCTCATATTTTCACAAATGGGATGGATAAACATCAAAAGGTATAAGACAAAAAGGATGAAGTTGAATTAAAACTATATAATCTTTCAGGTTACGACATGTCGACCTTCATCAGACGATACAGTCGCTACCTGAATGAAAAGGCCATGTCCTACAGACTGGTGGCTGTGGATTTCACCAAGATGAAGAGAGGGTATGTTTAAAATTAACTTAATAATTTACATTACAGGAAATAATTTCAAAAAGTGTTTTTTATTTCAATCATTCCTTCTTTGAGTTGTACCATTGATTATTAAGGGAAGGCTACAAAACCTTTTAATTGTTTAATTAGAGTTATAATATTACAAGAATAAAGATGGAATTTTACCAGAAGAATATCTTAAAATTACAAAACGAAAACTTGTTTTAATGAGAAAGTCATTGGCTTAGTTGTTTCCAAGTTCTGCTGCTAATAATTTGATGTTGATGTATTAAAGATTAAATATTTCCTTATCTGTGAAACCGATACCAAATTATACCTTCATAAGATGATCAACGTTCCTCATTTAAATTTTTTGGTATTTTTTGTGTTGGAGTGCTCATAAGATTACCACTTTATTCTGTTAATATTAGAACTTTACTCATATTATTTCAACTTCACTGCCATACGACTGTATTCTTGTAATATTATGGCTTCATTGTCATAAGTAAAAAAAAAAAAAAAAAAAGTAGGCTGGGCCTTTGTTGACCTGAATTCAACGTCCTAATAAACAGAATCTGTAAAGCATGCTTGTCAAACAAGATGGCCGCCCTGGATGCGCAGACATCACTCTGATTTATGTAAACCCAAGGAGTGCAATGATAGATAAAACAAATCCAGATTTTCCAAAAAGTTAACCTTCGAAGACCAAAAAATTTATTAATTCATAAAACTGGTTTATAGCCCACACACAGTTACAAGTTCACAACTTTGATGAGTGCGTTGAAGGCCTAAGAGTGTCCGCCATTAAACGTGAAGAAAACAGAGCTAAGTTTGTGTACCTCTGAAACGGCTTTGAAATGAGGCCACCCAACTTTCACGCGGAGTCCTAATCTTAATCGTTGCTAACGATCTCTCAGCCAGGAAGCAAACCTCCTCTTTTCCGCCAAGCTCTGAAAGACACCCACTGTATGTGAGTTAATAAAAGCTGGAGGAAGCTGCTGTTTAAAAATAAGTGGCTGCGGGTTTCTACAAGGTCATATTAGGAAGACCTGTGTCAGACTTCGAAGCCAAGTCTCATTATTTTTTTTACCATAACGCGCTTTCGAGCTTTTCACCACCATCAGCAACAAGATTAGAGAGAAAACTCTGGTTTACTCTCTCGCATTTCCACCAACGTCTGCATAGGTTTCCTCCTCAAACTCTCGCCTGTAACCGTGTGCTTCCTGTTTTGTCAGTGTCGACGGAGTGATGCGCACCATGAATGCAGAGAAGCTCATCAAGACTCTGCCCATCATCCAGAACCAGCTGGACGCTCTGCTGGACTTTCAGGTATCTGCTGATTCAATCAACCAGAACCGGAATCGATAACTTTGAGATCTATGGACGTAGTGGTCACGTTTTAGGGTGTGTGTAGATCTCATTTGAATGCAGAACAAGCACCTGCCTGTGGCCGTTTTTATGTTTAAGCATGATGTTTCCAACAGCCAGGTGATGAGGAAAGGTGATGTTATCTGGTGAAAGATCTTTCTGTGTGGCTGATATCATGATTAGTCTGGTGATGGCACCTTCATCTTCTCTCTCTCCTCTTCCCTGCAGGCCAATCCTAACGAGCTGACCAACGGAGTGATCAACTCGGCCTTCATGCTGCTCTTCAAAGACTCCATAAGGCTCTTTGCTGCATACAATGAAGGAGTCATCAACCTGTTGGGTAGCACACGTCCCTTTCATACAAACATTTCACACTAATGGAAATTGTCAAAGTAGTTTGTCAAATTATCAGCTATCAATCCTTACAGAGGATCTGGATCTTTTTAACATGGAATGATGGGGGGGAAAAAAGTTCAGCCTGTCGAAAAGTAGTCCAATCATGTTGAAGTTATGGTTCCCAGTTAAAGTTTTTGAAAGATTTTCAGGGTTTCGTCATCTACGCTTCATAATCTGGAGAAATCTCTGCAGTCCTCCCACATGTGGATCTCAGAAATCTGCCTTCAGGCAGCGCTGCGTGAAAAGTAGCTCATATTTCTGTAGTATATGTTCTATATCTGGGGGACACTTTCCAGAAAAGCTGCTACACATTAAGAGTTAAACTGATTCAGTGTAAATGAAGTTTAAAGAAAAGAACAGGGATACAACTAACAATCATTTTAGTAAACAATGATTCTGTCGATTAATCGATAGAATGACAATTCTCCCAAATAATCAATTATTTGATAGATAATTGAATGTAGAATAATTACTCAACAAAAAAACAGTAATTCTATTGGTTGCGCCTAAAATGCAAGAACGTAGCATTCCTTTAGTGATCGCTTCATCAAAGGATGCATCTGTAGCTAAATAAATACTTCTATCATCAACACGTGAAAAACTTGACCTGATTGACTTAACATCGGTACAGTGCAAGGCTGATCTGGTTATTATTATTGGATTAACCAATTAGTACTTGGGTAGGAATAGGAAAAGATGCTTAAAAGGAAATTTTGCAGAACCACTTGAGGAGTTGTGGATAGAACATATTTACAGGTTTTTTTCTGTCTTAATGCAAAATGTATATAGAACTTTTTTTAAATCTAGTTTTTGGCTTAATTACCGTTAACGTAATTACTGTTCTTTCAGCAAATGGACCTTTCTTCTTTTTTTTTTTACCTTGTCTACTTTAGTTACCGATTAATCAATTACTAAATTAGTAGGCGATCATTTCAAAAATTGATTAATCACGATTAATCGTTTCCACCTTAATCTTCTAAAATCCTCTGAGCTTTTTTAAGATAGAATAAGATAAATTAAAGAAACGTTCTCTCTGTTGGACGGGTGATGTGTTCAAACCAAACACATTCATTCTTTATAAACTTTTTTCCCACATTTTCTTCGTTACAACTACAAACTTTGACTTCTTTTTTTCTGCAGGTTTTCACTTGATAAACCTACAGACTGTAACAAAGAGGCTTACGAGAGGGAAGCTGATCTCAACTGATAGGGAAGATGGACGGAGGCTGCAAAAGGCTCCCCTAAACATCCAGCCAGATGCAGCTACTATATAATGATCTAGATCAAAGCATATTCATGGTTAAGATTTTCTTTCTTGAAGGGAAAAAAATGGCAATCGTTCAGCCCTTTTCCTCCTACCTCACAATTATATGGTACATTCTGTCGAGAATGTAGCATATAATTGTGCATTCTCGACAGAATTTGGATTTTATTTGTCACATAAAATCCAAATAAACGATGTTACAGTTTACGGTTGTAGCATAAGTACGACTGCTTTTGCAAGGCAATGTAGCATTCAGTGGTGTAATGGGTTATTGTAATGACACCTTTAGTACTGGAGGATATGTAATTTAGGGTAACTGGCCATGTGTTCAGTCATGCAAATGCTGCTGTCTAACAGATATGTCAACACAGAAGCTCTTAACGTTTTGTCTCTTCCTCATGTAAAAACCTTTTCATTTTTGCTCAGTTTTAATCTTTCTCGACTGTCTGTGTTTGTTTGTTTGTTTTTTCCCCTGTAGAGAAATACTTCGACATGAAGAAGAACCAGTGTAAAGACGCTCTGGACATCTACAAGAAATTTCTTTACAGGATGACAAAGCTGTCGGAGTTCCTCAAAGTGGCTGAGGTACACAAGCTCACAGACGAACCTGCAGAGAGAGACATACAGATTCTCTTTTTCCGATACAAATTTAGAAAAAACATTGCTGCTCTGACTTAAGACGTTTCTGTTTTTTAAGAAAACATGCTGAATTACACATTTATTTGCCAATTCTGCCCAGCACGACACACTTGCATGCACTGATAGCTTCCGAAGCTTGATCGAACATGTAAAAACAACTTTAATTTGGCTCAGTTAGAATAACCACCAATGGGAAATAAATAACAAACCTAAAACTGACAAAAACAGTAGGTTGACTATCTTGGTCGAACATGTAAAAACTAAACTTCAACAAGCCTTCTTTCAAATGGTTCAGAAAGTGAACCATTTGAATGCTAAATATAATGTAAAATAAACAATAAAGCATAAAATTAGGCTGAATAAATCTCTTATGGATCGGGCACATTGTCACCAATACTCGATCTGGAATTTTTTCCAATATCCAATCCAATACGGATATTAATATCAGATTGATGCAAATCTGTTTAAACGGGTTCATTTTTCAGGGTTTTTGGTTTGCTTTTTTTAAACTCTTAATTCTCAATCACTGTCTGTAAATCTCCTAGCTATATGTAGATTCTTATAAACCAGCTCCCCTAACCCAGATGTTCTCAAACGTTACTTTAATGTGTTCATTTTTCACACGGCGGCTGCAGTTCTGCTCGCTCAGCGTTGCTGAACCAAGCCATCCCCGACTTACCCCTCTGCCCCCACATTTAATACACACACACACACACACACACACACACACACACACTCACACATAAATATATATATATAGACCAAAAATAACCATAAGATGGAGGACGTGGTTAGGCGCTCTGTTAGCTCCCTCCTCCTAATCCTCTCCTCTGCCTCGCTCCTCTTTTCTCCCTCTGACAAAGATGGATACCCGAGTGGCTCTCCTTCCCCCGGCGCCCACAGATCATCCCTCTCTCTCTTTGTCTCTCTCTCTCTCCACTGTGCCCCATTCCGTCTCCGTCGTTTAAACAGACGGCGAAGGAAGCCGACGTTCATTTCAGACACAGAATTGGGAAACGTTCCCATTCAAACGTCTTCAACTTTTTACGATTGCGTTTTAAGGACTTCCCCAGACGGCTACAGACTTTTAAAAAAATATGTGTATATATATATATACATAGGAAAGGGAATACATGAGTTGCTTCATTTTTAGATTTAACGTCTCCAGTGTGAAGGAGCAAATTTTAATCTACAATATGTTTTTTTTCCCTCTCAATAAATGTTTTCAATGACTTAGAAGTACTAAAGCATCAGCCGGTGTTACAGTGAACATTTTGTGTAGGTTTTATATACGCAAATTGACAGGATGATGGGAAATGAAGTAGCTACAAATAGATAAGAAATACATTTCCATGGAGGAGTTATGATGCTGAAGAGAATTACAATTCTCTCAACACAACAGGCTGTCTTAAAATGACCTGTCGACCGATTAGTGTTCTCCTAAACTGGATAATTTTGGGAAAAGAAAAATATTTTACGTTTAATGCATTAAGAGATTGCAACGTGAATTTCTATTAGGAAATAAGCATACAGACTTAGATTTAAATTATGAATTTAAATTTGTGCAACTCTTTATACAAAAATAATAAAGAAAAAGAAAAATACATATACATATTGAACTAGTTTAAAACAAAAGAAAATTGAGAATTACAACATCCCACTTTATCAAGGTGCTAGAAGCATTTCAACACAGCGCCACCTTCAGTCACCAAAGAGATCAGTATTCATTTGTAGAACAGATGTCAATTTTGCCATTAAGCACATATGTGTTGGATTCTGCTTTGTGAGAATGTAGGTTGTCAGAATGCAGAATTTTAACGCTGGGCCAACTCTGAGTTATTGGTATTAATTGAGTCCTCACTGTAAAAACATTAGACATTAAATATGTTTCTTAAAGTTGAGCAAATGTTACAATACCTGAATAGTAAATAAGGAAAAACACATTTTTGCTCAACGTGTGGCTATTTCTTAAGAGCCAAAGAGACTATCTGCTGGACAAAGAGGGTAGAGTAAAAGAAATGTGAAAGTCAAAGTAATGGATTGTGGGGAGGAATTAGTTACAGTTCATTTAATGTGTCTGTAGAGCTGTATCACTGCGGGTCACCCGAGTTCATCAAGCAGAGTTCTAGCAGGATGCACGAAGCAGACAGCTGTGCGCCGTCAAGCTCCCGACACTCAAAAGACATCCATAACTCTCGTGGCTAAAATGAGCCAACGGCTCCACGTCCCTGTTGGTCGTTCCAAAAACATCTGCAAAGCTTGGTCTCCTCGGCTCGGTGCGCTCAGAAAGGAAAAGGCCAACTTTACACGTTCTCAACAAAATATTTGCTGAATTAGGGTCACAATATTCCAAAAAGACATTTCTTTTGTAAATACAAGAACCTATACCATATTTATCTTGGATTTAACACTTCAGTTTAATGTATTATAAGGGGCAGTATTATGTATTTTACAAACTATATGATTTAAATGAAATTTGACTTCGTAATTGAACACCGTGGAATTGGGCCTCTGTCTCTTTAAGAAGCTCCTGCTCTTTCTGAAACTGCGCCTTTAACAACGTCTTTACCAGTGTTGCTCTGAGAAGTAGCTCATATAATGAACTCAGCTGATGTTTGCTAATTGCTGCTGGCTAGTCTGAAGGAGCTGAGTGCTGGAGTAGAGGGGGAGGGCTGTTCTGTAATGCGGAAGCTTGGAAACTGCAGCCGGGAGGAGGAGCTTTGTCTCAAAGGCGGAGCCATTTCCATCCAGGCGTTTTGCGCAGCTGAATTGTTGCCATGGAGATTAAAGGATTTCTCAAACATGCCTGAAAGAATCAATACTCCGAGTATGTTTATGATGTGGGAATAACATTATAACATGATGTAAAGCGAAAAAAAAAAAAGATTTTACATAACACTGCCCCTTTAAATAAAGTGTTTGCTGAATCTTCTCAAGCATGGTTTTTACTTCCTGCTGAATAATCTCATATGAAAGCCAGCTGGCTGGTTACGAGAAGGACATGACGTTGTTTATCTGTGTCCCAACAAGTCGCCGTGTCGCGTCCCATAGAGGTGAATTCCTGGAGTTCGGTGTCACTTTAAGTGTTCCCACAGCATGCCTGCTCCGCCTTGAAGAGTCGGACATGTTTTCTCATCGTTCAGTCACTGCCGCCATTTCCTGTTGATGTCACAAGCGTTTGCTTGTTTGTTTCTGTTGTTTTTGTTTATTTTTGCCGCTGCATGAGGTAATGATTCCCCTATGTTTTTTTTTTTGTTTTCTTCTCCATTTTATCCCCCCACCTATACTTCCCTCCCTATTTTTTCTTTTCTTTTATTTTTGTTTTGACGACAGCAAGTTGGAATAGATCAGGGTGACATCCCAGATCTCTCACAGGTCAGTGTACATGCCACCTTCCACCTCTCTATTCAACTCCAGCTCTTGTTTTCTGTCTTTCCCTTCCTTTTTGTTTTCATATTTTCAGCAATATATGTGGCTTCCTTTTTTCCCCACTAACTCACCTTTTCTTTTTAACCTGTATTCCCTCTGAACCAACTCTTTTGTTCACCTTCCCGCCCATGTTTTCTTTGTTTTTACTTTGTTCAACCAGCCATCATGTTCCAAGGCCTCTCTGTTGGATCTGCCTGAATATCCTTTCCTGCTTTCTCTCTCCTCCTAATTTCTTATTATAGATCCAGGTTGAGGTGTGTTAGTTTGGCCCCATGCCATGAGCAGAATTGATAAAAAGACTTGTTTTTTTTGTTTTGTTTGTTTTTTATTTTAAACCTGGGGCAAATGAAACCAATGAGGCTGGCCTTGAAATTAGAAAAACAAAGATAATGAACAGAAGAAAAGGTTTTGTAAAAATAAAAAAAAACCCAAAGAAAGCATCTATGCCTGGATAAGGAATGCGATTTCTTCTTTTAATCCTCAAAATGTTTTAATTTGCTTTTTATCCAGCTGCGAAAGTGTTTATCAAAGCTCCTTGAAACAGGATTTATTTTTTATGCCCTTTGTGTTGTATTTGTTTACCTCACTTTGATTATTTTTTTTCTTGGTCAGATTCTCTCAGACTATGATAAATATTGATTTAAATGCATCTTTATTTAAAAAGTCCTTCACTTTATGTGCTAGTTACATGAAAGAGCTGCAACCAGAGATTGATTTGTGTTATTCATTGATTGTTGCTTGATTTAAATCATTCATTGAAAACTTTGCTCTAAGGACCTCATTAATTTCCTTTGTTGTCAGCTTGCAATTTAAAAATCATACATTTAGTTTTATAACTGTCTGAAAACCAAAGCTTCCTATTTTTAAAGTTGTAACTAAAGGAAGTTTGACCTTCACATGCACATCCGAGTACTGGTTAGGTAACTTCATATTATTTTTTAAATGTTAGGATTTTCAGCAAAGAAAACTAGGAAGTGATCATTTGTTCATTCTATAAATACAGTATAATTTACAGTATACTTTGTGTTTTTGGGTGCTGAGTTGAATTGAATAAATCTACAGATGTCCCTGTGCAGCTCAGACTTTTGGAAATGTTCTGGGTCAATAATACTCCCAGTCAATGGGGGGCGCCAAACACACAGCGGATACAGAAAACAACACGTCTGATCATTGGCAGAGTAATATAAAAGTTGTTTTTACAGTGATGAGAGTTTTTTATTTTCCCAGTGTGGGTAATTTTTATTCTTCTAAAAAGAAAAGACTAAATGAATATCAGTTGAGTTTATATTATTAACATAGTAGCAGCTAGCATGTCTAGGTTTTGCACTTTTGCTTTAGAAAATAATGCACACATTTTTTTTCTAATTTTGCTTATTATTTATGTGAAAGTTATTAAAGTATTTTGTAGAATATATGTAAAACCTGTCCTAAACAAAATAATCCAAAAGAAAAACTATTTAAAAGGCCTTAAATTTGTTTTAAAAAAACTATGTTGGCCTTGAATATGTTAATCTCTGGTCTTAAATTTGGTCTTGCCAGCATTATTAGATATCTTTCATTTAAAAGTTCATATATTTTGTTTTTCTTATGTGACTTCTGCGTTTGGCAAAAGTTTGGGTCACACTTGGATGTCTTCATTGTGTTCTGTGGTTGAGGCTACAGTTAATTAGCTGCTAACATACCTCTGTTCGCGAGGTAGCTTTTTTGCGTCTTTCATGTGTAGGCAGCCTTTTGATTCTTTTATTTTTCTGTCCAAGAATCAGAAATCTCTTCGTACATTGCAGATCTCAGTGAAACGTGTCCTTGTCCACACATTTCCAAAGAGAAAAAAACTGGTTAATGTGTACAGAGGAGAGTCAGTTTGTCTGAGGTCAGAGTTGAATAATCCTGTATTTGCAGTCAATAACGAGTATTTTTCCTCCCCTCCCACTCTGTTGCAGAAGACTAAAGGATCATACATTGTAGGTGGTGGGTTGCAAACTGTACCGCTAAACCACTCCAACCTCCATAAAGGAAAATTCCGCCTTTAACCTAGGCTCTATTTTTTCCAATTTTAGTTTTTAACGGGGTCAAAAATCAGCGTTATGCAAGAATCCTATGGCCAGTTTGTCTGATTATTGCTTTACCATCATTTTACAGGCTAGTGGGCAAAGTCTATGCCTTTTGCCTCTTATTGATTTTGGGGTTTTTACATAACGTAAGGTAAATATTAAGAAGCAGCTTTGTTAATTTGTGTTTTGCAGTTTGGCTGGTTTGTTTCCAGATTTAAAACTTTTAAAGCCGGTCGGTTCTGGTTGTGTTGTATCAATGATGATGATGAAACCACATAGAATGGTTTGTGTTGTTCCTGTTGTAAAAAGAATTGTTTTTATGGAGGGTTTTTTAACTCAAGGGAAGCTGAGAGGCCAGTTTTTCCAGTTTGGGTTTCTACTTCCCGTTATTTTTGGGACGTTAAGTCACCAGGTAACCTTATGTATTGAAACTGTGGCTGTTCCTCAACAGCTGATGATCTGTAATGAAAAGGGTTTTGCTGAGAGCGCTAACTAGTTCAGGAACCCCTTCAGTTCTGCTCCCTATGTTTTCTCTGCTTAGTTTGTAAAGGGTTCCTACTGAGCCTGGAAAGGCCTGGAGTTTGATTTAAGCCTGGAGAAGTATGGAAATGTCAACTGGAGGAAAGGAAAGTACGAGAGTTTATCGAGACTGTTTACCCACATTGTTCAAAACATCCATCTCTATTCCATCCATCCATATGTATGATTGATGATGTCATCAATCTATCTGTCCATCCTTACTAATCAATCCATCTCTAATTTATCCATCCATTTGTTGTTCATCTGGCTGTATGTCATGCATCCTTTGTATTCCATCCCATCCAATCCATGTCATCCATCCATCCATGTCATTATCTCCTACATCTTTCTTCCTTTGCATATTTAATCCAGCCATCCTTTCGTCCATCTATTGTTGTTCATCTACTTATCCATCTATCTTCATTTTGAACCCCGTCCGTTCCTCTCTCCTGAAAGCAAGACCAACATAGAAACGTCTACCATAGATGGGAAGTGATGGTGGAAAATGAAGCTTTGTCCTAATTGGATACACACTAACTCCAGATTTTGTTCTTCACTTATTTCTCTCAGCTTCTCCCTGTTTCCATCGGTTTCTCTAAACACAATGTTTGACCAAACTACCAGCTGTAAACTAGAGGAATAAAACATTTAGTTGCGACGGTGGCTCATTAGGAAGAGTATGCATTTTGCAGTCTTAAAGTTGTGAGTCTGATTCCAGGTTTCACTTTACCCTAAGTACAGATCTTCATAATGGTGTATGAATGTGTGCATATACGTGATTGTGCTCTATATAAATCCAGTCCCTTTAGCATTCTGATGAGTCTTGATACTAACTCTCCAAAAGATGAGAAATAATAGCGCCCAGGTGTAAATCTAGTGGAATTTTCCTTTAAGAACATGCATGAGGATCATAGTTTCTCTACTCGACTGTGCAAGCTTACATACAACAGCTTGAGCATTTACAGGCATGGCAATCCCCTTTTTTTTTTTTCTTCTTTTTTTTTGTCTCTGTACTGTACAATGGCCGACTCAGTTAATCCGTGTGTGTTGGCATCAGGTGGATTGCTTGTAGCTGTCTCTCACACACACACATGCACTCACCCACTCCGGCAGGTGTGACACAGACGGCAAAAGGCCACGGAAGCTCATGAATAGGAAATGAGGCTTCACTCCGTCTTCATCTGCATGAAGAAGTCTCTGCAGAAAGAGGGCTGTTTTTCTTTTTTCCCCCTCGTCACTCATCTAAATTCCATCCTCCTCCTTACACGGTGTTCATATCGTGTTTGTCATGCACGACAGCGCTGTTTCAGTGTGCTTGACAAGAATAGTGAATGGCCTGGTTATTACGGCGCAGTTATTGTCCTTTTTTTTTGTGCTGACTTTTATCCATGCCTTCCAAAAGTTAAGCATACAACACTAGCTAAGCATTGGTCAGTGTCTGGTGAGATGATTTATATATGAGGATTTTAAAGGATATTTTCCGTTATGCACTGAAAAAGCAAACTGAATTTTACCCGAAAGTATGCGTATGTTTTATTTAGGTCTATTTAAATCAGTATTTCTGAAATGTAAGGGGCTAAGAGACAGGTACATAAATAAAACTGAACTATTTATTTTCTTTTTCAATAATATATCACACTTCAGTCATATATTGCGGAATATTTTACAGAAATCTGAAATCGTCATTGTATAAATCAAGAATGTGTGACCTTTACAACTTAACCATTTTTACTCTCAGTCCGGCCAAACAAAAACTCATTTAGACATTAATGTTGCACAGCATTCTGAAAAATGATAGGTTGTAACTTCAGATAAATATCTAATAAAGGAAATGTTATTTGAAGCACATATAGTCCAACCCTAATGGCAAAAACAATCGGTTTTAAAAGCATATTAGTTGTACTTTTAGTGTTATTCTTTGTGGAAAATCAGTTCAGATATTGCAGGAATAAACTGGAAAAATTAAGTCTGTTATTGGATCTAAATTTAGAAATATTAGCTATTTTCCTTTCTAAATCATTTTTAGCCATACTTATTAAAGCTGCACTACATTACCATGCCACAGTTTGGTATGAGACAGACGATGTGTAAAAAATAAATAAATAAAAAATTGAGCTCCTCTGCTGGTCCTTATAGTGCCAACTAGAAACAGCCAATCAGAACCAGGGGGCGGGTCTTGGAATGTCAATCACAATGTGCAATTCGGGTTAGTTAGCATAGCCACCAATGATGGTGGAAAAACGTTTTCTTCTGTAACAGTAAGTTGTTTCTCTGCCGCTAGGATATTTAGCATCGAGTTCATGAGACTGAGTGACAGCGATGAGACCCGCCTCCTGGCTCTGATTGGTTGTTTTGGTTGGGAGCAGTGCATTTCTTCACACAGCAGTAGCAGCACAGGAAAGAGGGGGAGGAGCTCAATCTTTTCACATGTTATCTGCTAGTAGCAAACTATCACAATGTGGTGACAGTTTTAACAAATACATAGAAAATATATTTTTTATGGAAATTGCATACTGCACCTTTAAGAGCCATTGTGGAAGGTCCAAAGAACAACTTGTGGCTCTAGACCCCTGGTGACTATTAAACCAGCTAAAATTAGCTTGTTTTTGTCTATGAAAATCAAAATGGCACCAAGTAAACTTCCTGTTATGCAATGGTTTTTACTCTCGTATTTCTGCTTCACTATCAATTTAACTGTTGCTTTTAAATCGAAATATTAAGGTGAATTTGTGTACAAGTACTATGATATTTTTACTTGAGATAAAATTAGTAAAAAAAACAAACAAAAAAAACCCCCCACCATACTATCAAGCAAGCTTTTGTTTATTTTTACCTATTCAGACCAGTTGACCTCCTATAGCTCACGCCGCTGTCTCTTTAACAACAGGGCGACGTTTTTGGCAGGCTCCCATCACCTCGCCAGCCAGAGACCTCTGAGCACTGTATGCATTTGCGTGCAGGCCCACATCGCTGCCAGCAACATTCTTGTGGACGGAGAGGCAGACATGACGTTGTCATATTTGCGCAGTGGGAGAATTTCCCTTGTACATTTTCTTTTTTTTTTTTTTTTCAGTCAAACCAGAACCCAGCTCCTGCTGCCTTTCTTTCCCAACCCAGTGAATTCATTTTTTTCCCTCTCATTTCTCTCTTTTTGTCTTTTGACCGCTAATGAAGCACCTAACAACCACAGGGTAGTTTTGCCTAGCAGTGTGAGCTCTCCACCTGAATCTTATCTAGAGCTCCATAGCAACAATTCTCAGTAAACCCGTTCGCTGGCTGATTTTGATTGAGTCGTGTGCAGTGATGGGACCTGTTTAGATTCCCCTCACTGCATCTGTTGGGGATTTTTTTTTTTCTTTCTTGACAGGCAATTAGATAAAGTGAGGGAATGCTAGTTTCCAAGTACAACAGGTGAAAAGAGTGACCATATTGAAACTAAGTGCAGATCAATCAACAAAAACTGAAGCAAAACAGAGAGGAATAAAAGGTGTGCTGTAGGTATCGTCGCCTTCTGTTCATGTGAAGTAAAGAAGGAAAATGAAAACCCTACTACTCCCTCCTTTTACTCCCCACCTTTTTCCTCACTCTTTGTTTCTCTACCTCCTCCTTTGTTCTCCTGCTAACAATGTGAGTGTTTGCTGCATGTTGCCATGGCTATTCTTGGAGCCTGATGCACTCCGTTACCTTCCTGAGAGGCCGACTAACTCTGGGTGCTGTGTTTGTGTGAGCACAACTCTGGGAGTGTGTGGGTGGGATTTTCTTCCCTTTTTTTGTTCATTTTGAGAGAGAGTGAGAGAGAGCAGTGTTCTCCAGAAGCTGCTGCAGATAGGTGAACATCTCTGTTTTGTTTCTCAGGCCCCCAGCAGCCTCCTGGAGGCTTTGGAGCAGCACCTTGCCTCTCTGGAGGGCAAGAAGACGAAGGAGTTGAATGCGGACACAAGGTACACGTTTCAGTCGCAAAGCACCGGAGTAGATTTAAAAGTTGAGGAAATTTTGGTCTAGTTTCTAGGCCTGTTGCAATAAATCAATTAATCGTGTGACAAAATGAACTGTAGAATGTCCATTTGCATGACTTCTCTTATCTTTCTCTCTTTTTCTTTTTTCTTTTTTCTTTTTTTTTTTTTACCAAAAACTCAATGACAAAAGTCTGGTGGTCTCAACTAACCCTTTTTTTGAAACACTATTTCATTTACAATTTTCATAGTTGACTTATTTTGGAGTTCCAGTGTTAAATGTTCATCAGTATTTAAAGTTTATTGGCCTTTAAGAGTGTTTTCTTGCATTATTGTGCTATTACCATTATATTACTAGAAAACTGTCTCAATACATTTGAGAACAAATGTACAGACCAATACATCAATATTATCGTTTATCTCAATAAGTTTTGGGTCGATTTATCGTCCAGCAAGTTTTGTTATGGTGACAGGTCTACTTGAAATAAGTAAAACTGGCTTAGAAGTCACTTTTAAGCACAAAATAGGATCTTGTTTTAAGTCAATAATTCCTCAGTATTGATAAAAAAGTTTTTCACTTATAACATGAAAAAAAAAGTCCACCCATGGAATTAGTACTTTTTCATCAATACTAAGTAACTGTCGACTTAAACAAGCCCCTATATCTTGCTGAAAAGTTATTTCAAGTGTACTAAGACATTTCAGCTAGAAGCTAGACCAAAAACACTTAGAGATTTTTCTTTTTTACGAAACACGCTCAAGTTGTCTACTTCCTTCTTTTCCAGAGCGTCCACCTTGTCGAGTGCCGTCTCGTCTCTGTCCTCCACCGGCATGTCCTTCAGCCGCATGGATGAGAAGGAGAAGCAGCAGGCATTGGAGGAGGAGCAGGCCAGGCTGCAGGCTCTCAAGGTAAGATTTTAGCCCTGTCACCTCTGAAGGAGGCAGTCAGTCTGTGAGATGAAGCAGCCAAGAGGCTCTCAGAAGGAGGTTGAGTACAGACTGATCTGTCCTTTCTCAAGTGACTTCAAGTGGAGTCTTTGCAGCCAGTTCATTGAGTTCTGTGCTGCTGCTTCTTAAGACACAAAAGGCTTTGTAAAATTTTAATCCAGTTCTTAGCTACGCTAGTTTTCTTATTTAAGATGGATTCATCATAGACATGCTTATATAAAATATATAAGTTCCCTAGAACAGAGACTGAACTGGACTGTAAATGCATTAGGACGTACTAACCCTAAAAGTATTCAACTTCCCAGGAGCGAATATGTATAGGAAAGTAGGCATCTTCTAAAACTTGAGAATATCCTCATGAAACTTGGACAGCTTCACATTTGAAGTTATTAAATGTCATTGGAGTTCTTATTTGTTTTAGATTTTGTGGACAGGATACAGTTTCCACTATATAAAAGTTTACAAATCCCTCCTCGCATCTGCAGATAGTTAAAAATGCGCCCAGATTTCAGACCTGATCACTAATGTTTAGCTGTAAAAACTGAAGCTACGCGCTAATTCAACATCGTTTCTCTTTAGCTCCAAAGATAACTTCAGTTTTGTTTCTGTTCAGATGGAAAAAGTCCACATATTTATTTGTTCTTAGCATCTGTTGAGACCTCGGATGGGTTCATAAACTCCTGGTGACGTTGTATTGTAGAGCTGTGTAGCTATGGTAACTAATCATTACTTTTTGTAGCCTTAGCTTGGCCTGTCACAAAAAGCAATAAATCAATTAATCACATGATAAATCAATCACAAAAGGAAATCAATCATTTCCTTTTGCATGATTTATCATCTTCCCTCTTTTCTCTCTTTCTATTTAAAAATGGATCTCAAAAGTCTTCAGCCTGGTGCTTTGGTCTCAACTAGCGACTTTGTTTACAGAGACTTCATTCATTTTATTTGTTGTTTTGTTTATTTTGGATGTTTAACATGTATTCCACCTCCAGTGTTAAATATTCACTAGAATTTAAAGTTTATTGATCTTTGACAATGTGTTCTTGCGTTATGCCATTATTATTGATAATGGTCTCAATACAGCAATATTATCGTTTATCGCAATAACTTCAGAGAAAAGTTAATGTCCAGCGAAATCTGTTTTTGTGACAGGCCTAACCTGAGCTAGCGGGAGCTATGTAGATGTTAAACAGGAAGTTGTCCCAGGATTGAACCTTGTGGTACACCACATGTGACTTCTGCCCGTTCCAATGACACAAAGAAGTTAATTATTGACATAAAGAAGTTCCTGTTTGTTACAGAAGATTCAAACCAATTACTATAAGTGGCCAGTAGAGGTGTTGAAGGGCTGTGCATATTTGTTTTTTTAATCTGTGCACCCACACAGCATGCTTTGGTCAGCTTCCACTAGCAGAGTTTGACGTGGCGGCCATCTTGTTAAGGAAAATGAGAAAGATCCTTACGGTTAAACTGCGTAAGAGAAGATGTGTCGATGCAGAAGTCGGAACAATCAGTATAAACCTGCAAACATTTCCACATTGTAGCTTCACTTGGCACAACACATCATAACGCGTGATACGCTGCACCAGGAATGCCAGTGGTTCATCCCCCATTCCCCCATCTTTGACATCTCTACTCCAGTTGAAAAATAAAGGCCAAAAGGCTTCAGTGGTAACGGGGCCACGCAATTGAAAAGTCAAGTATAAAATGTGTTGGCATTTTTCACTCAAGCCCTGGGAGTCCTGCCTTGCAGCAAACTGTAATTGACTGAGAGCTCAGTGGGAACTACAATTCAGGCACACATAGCAGCATCTGCTGTGTGTTTGTGTGTTTGTGTACACAAGCTTTGCTTCACGCGTAGCTCGCTTACACCTCGTAAGAAATTGTTGCAGTTTACTTAGTAGCGCTGCCCCTCTGTCTGTGTAAACCCCCTACAAGCCTCTTGTGTGTGCGAATCATGTGAGATTATGCACAGTTAGCGTTGCCTCACTGTCTCGGTGCGTTTGATTGGATTATATTTCTCTGTTTACTCTGTGCCCTTGGTTTGTCCCGCTTCTATCAAGATGCAGGGAGTTGTTTTCCTTTTTTTATTATTATTATTATTTTGAAAGAAAAGGTGAGATTAAGTGAGAACATAGTTCAATAAGAGAGCTGGGGAAAGGTCAGGAGGGGTCATCCAAAACCTTCCAGTCCAGCTGTCTGCGCTCTCTGGTGTCCATATGGGTTCAACGCGCACATACAAAAACACTTCCACGCTCAGCTACTGTCCAGCTGGGGCTTCAGCCCAAACAATACCAGCAGTTGGCTCCTTTTTTCTTTTTTTTTTCTTCCCTCCTCTCACTACTCTGTCGGAATAGAAATGAGGAGGAGGCTGGTACAGCAGGAGATTCTGTTTTATTAATCCGCTCTGGATCATTTTAAAGGAGGCAGAGGTTGTAAGGTGACTTGGAACATTTCTTCACCTTAAAGTTGTGCAGTGAATTAAAACGTCCGTCTGGCCTTGTGTAAATAAGCCACATAAAGGCGCTTTGAGGAGCTGTGTTTTCACTCCGACTGCAGTCATCCATACCAATAACCCGCCTGACTGCTCTACTGGAAATTGCCTCATTCGTTGGGCAAACAGTACTTTTTTGGGGGGGATAATCTCCCACAGTGAATTTCCTGATGGGGAAAAAAAAACAACTAATGTATTGATCTCTGCAGGGCAAATTAAAAGGTCTGGTGTGTTAGATACCCCGACAGTGTATGAAATACAACAAGAAAATGAGAGATTAGGGAAGATGCAATACAACAGATTTGACAATTAAATTTTTTTTTTTTTACAATGGATAAATTGTCAAATTCAATTGTTTAATTGTTTGGTGTTAAAATCTAAAGTCCCTGTGAATTATTCAGTCTTTCCAGGATGTTGGAAGCAAAAATTGACTGATTTTTGCATCATCTTTTTTAAAAAGCTTTATTTTTACCATAACGTGGCTTTACAAGAACGTTGAAATTGTTGCAAATAAAAAATGTCTAGGGTAATGCATTGAGGTCCGTTAGTCTGCCTTAACAGTGTGGTTGTCGGAGGACTGCTCTACTTCTGCAAGGGGGCGGAGCCGGCGTCATGTCAGTTGGTTAGATTTGTGTAAAAATTGCGAATAATGAGTGAATTTACATTTATTGCTTAGCACCATTTTACGTTAAAGACCTGTTGTTATTGTTGTTGTTGTTGTTATTATTGGATCAACCTTCCAGACCGTTCAGATCTTCTGGTTCTGGTCTACTCTGCATCTCCAGAACCAGAATTTATGCTTCTCTAATCTGGAACAAACTTCCAGAAAACTGCAGAGTTGCCGAAACACTGACTTTATTTAGATCAAGGCTTAAAAACC
Source organism: Alfaro cultratus (assembly GCA_903066825.1). Lineage (NCBI taxonomy): Eukaryota > Metazoa > Chordata > Actinopteri > Cyprinodontiformes > Poeciliidae > Alfaro > Alfaro cultratus. Next base: position 40,948 of record CAEFZX010020663.1, read on the forward strand.
CACCTGTTTAGAGTTGCGTTTGATTAATAGTAAGTGGAACATTGGTCAATGAATATTTGCTTGATGATTTTGATGATGGTGTTTGTAATGCTTATTGCTTGTTTCATAATTGGTAACTGTGTGATGTTTTTATGATATAAATCACTTTGAACTGCCTTGATGCTGAAATGTCCAATGCAGAAAAACTTTGCTTGACTTAATGAACTTCCTTCAAGGACCCATCATTAGCCTGCATAATGTGAAATTTTTCAAAACTTACCCTTCCTTACCTCACCATTCACATTCAACCCATAGGTTAATACTCTAAAACCACAGCCACATCATAAACGTAGATTATGGCTTGATAGAAGTGCTAATCTCGGACCAGAAAGTTGCATAACATTTTGATATTTTCCCACTGTTTTCTTCCATGTATCTTTTTCCTGAGATCAGTCCGGAAGCTTCCAATCGTTTCCCCGGCCGTCTTGCAGACATCAGCAGCGTTCTGCTGCAGTTTGAGCCTAATGGAAACGGCCCCTGCTGTTTTTGTCACGTCATTCTTCACATCTATTGACTTCTGTCACCTTGACTCAGCACAACAACGAGAATAAAGCTTATATTAAAATGCAGAATGTTTAGTTTTTTGTTGTTGTAGCTGTAGCAGTGGACGGGCTTTGCTGATTTGTGTATATGTCACTAGAGAGAAGTAAACTCTATTCTCAGCAGCACCTGGGTCTTGACAGAACAGGGTCAGATACGACATGAAAAGAACTAGGAAGGTCCATGTACGCTCTATAAATTTTTTTTTTCAAACGGACTAGTTAGTTTTAAAATCCCTGTATTCTGAATCCCAAACCCTGATAGCAGCATTTCTAGAAACCTTTGGGGCTGCTTCTTGGCTTTTGTAGGAATACTAAAAGCCAAACTTGCACCCAAAGAAACCTGTCTAGCTTTTTTACATTGTGTCTCTGCATTACAAGGCATCAGTGTCCGACAATATCATCTGCCCACTTTGACTCAGATGAGCTGTTACCGTTAGGTTACACAGGGTGTCCACGCATCCTAAAAAGCCTTAAATTCATTAAAATAATATATGCCTTAAATACGTTAATCTCAGCTTTTAACAGTGACAGGACTGTTTAATCTTGCACGTTCTTGTTTATGTAGTTTTTGTTTTTTTCAGGCAAGAGCTTGAGTCTTGTGCCAACATCTTTATTGTGTTCTGTGGCTTCAGGTGGTTCAGGCTACTGGTTACTATCGGGAAATATGCAATTACCAGCTAGCTGCCCTAGAAAGGGTAAATTTGGCCTTGCTAGCAATAATGAGGCTATATTGGTTATCTAGCTAGAAACAGAATATTTGCTGCTATTTACCAGTTGCTAGCTAGCTGTTTGTCAAGTCCTTCTCTCTTAATAGATACAAACAACAAGGATATATTATCAAGGGCAAATAGACCCTTGCTAGCTAGCCAGGACAACTTTATTTATAAGCACTTTTGAAACAGCAAAACTGGCCAAAGCGCTGAACAATAATCATATAAAAACAACAAAATAAATTAAATAACATAAAATATGTAAAACACAACTTGATAAATAAAATGACCACTCTCATGCCGCGTGAAAAACCAGTAAAAAGTAGCTAGCTAGCCAGTTATCTATCTAGCAATGCTTTTCCTCATCATGCAAGTTCCACAGTGGTCAACCATCCCCAATATTTAGTTCTTTGGTCTTAAATTTCAATCAGGTTGTCATTAAGAAGGTCTTAAAGTCTTGAATTTGACTGTTAAAAATAATTTATTTATCTCTGTACCCATTTTCAAATGAATCCAGAACAGCCTAGTCTCTCCTCAAGCTGTGCTGGGGTCCTCGCTTCTCTCACGTTTGACATCTGTGTCTTTTTTTTTCTTTTTTGTTTTTCCAGGACCAGCGCCTGAAGGAGATCAGCATGCAGACTCCACCCTCCGCCTCCCCCAGCAGCCAGTCGGTCGGCAGCGCCAACAACAACCACATCTCACACACCCCGGAGTTGTTTGGCTCTGTGCTGAATGCAAACAGGTGCACAAACCTCAGCGGACACGGTCAGAAATCTGCTCACGCCGTTCAGCATCCGTCATGGTAGACGTTGACCCAAATATTTCTAAAGGAATGTGTTCAGGAATTCAACAGATGAGCAGCAGTTTTTCATCCCAGTTTGGGTTGTTTAAGTGGGAAAAAACGTCCAGATCAGGAATCTGCTGCCATCTTTTCAGCTGTCCTGATTTGACATAATAAACCACATGGAATTTCTTATGTAACATCAGAAACGCCTTATAAAATCAGATAGAAAGGCTTTGTGGACTATTCTTGTGTTATCCATCTGCAAAGTGGATATTCAGGTGCATCTCTATAAATTATAATGTAATCAAAGTCCTGTCATTTCAGTAATTATATTAAATTCTGAAATTCATTTAGGGTTATAACACACAACAATATTTGAACACCGCAGTATGCAAAATTGACTTTTTTGAGTTTTAAATCATGTTATGTTATTCCTCATTATAAACATACCTGGAGCTGCAGTTGCCAAGATTCCGAACTTCCGCCTTAAAGAGCTGCCCTCCAACTCAACTTCCCCAATCAGCTCCTTCAGACTAGCCAGCAGCAATTAGCAAACACCTGGTAGAACTGTGCATCTGCTGAGGTCATTATATGAGCTCCTTCTCAGTGCAATGCTGGTAGAAACACTGTTAAAGGGTTAATAAAGGAGCCATGTTGTGACAACTTCCTGAAGGCGGAGCCTCAGAAAGAACTGGAGCTTCTTAAAGAGACAGAGGCCCATATTCAAGGCGTTAAATTACAGAGTAAAATTTCTTTTACTTTGTTTGATATATACAGCATTTTCATAACTGATAACATAGTTACTTGATTGTTCTATCAAATGATACCATGTGAATGGAAAATATATAATACCGTCCCTTTTAAGCATTTTTTCCATTTAGTTTTGATGATTGTGGCTTACAGGAAGCTCAACATTCAGTTTTTTACAAAGTTACAGTATTGTGCACAACTAACAAAAGCGGACTTTCACTAAAGTATGTCCATACGTACCGTTCAGTCATTGGAGTCTGTACTTGGTCAGGTTTTCTTTTACTTAAATTACATTTCTTGTTTTGCTTTGTATTTGAAATATGCCTGTAATAGTCTTTTGAGTTGAATAGCTAATATTTACATGAATAGGAGGCAGACTTTATAAGTTTATATTCATATTAAGTTAATAAAATAAAAAATAAAATGAAATTTGATGCACCTGTATCTGCCAGATGTTTTCCTTCCACTTAGCTTTCCATCAGGATGCTTGGAAAGCACTCTGCAGGCAACTAGTATCTTAAGGAATAAACCTTTGTGGCTTGCGTATAAATGAATACAAATGTATCACTATCTATACATAAAAATAGAATTTCTTACTTTTTGAACTGACTCACCACATCAAACTAACTTTCTGCGGTTTGATGTTGTCCTGTAGTTAACTTTTAGATACGTTTGAACTGGCACAATTGGGGTCGGGATGTCATTATTTAGCAAGTGTTTGTCAAGAGAGGAAAATGTTCTTCATACGATGTTTAAAAAAAATCCTGAAAGCTGTCTTCATGGTTCAGAGTGTTTATCAGCAAAACTCCAAACCCTGAGACGAGATCTCGTCTGCTTGCATGTCAGTTTTCGTTCTGAAGCCCAGAAATCTTTCCCCGACTCCTTCCCAGGAAATGGATAAAGTATTTGGATTTAATAATCGGAGCAGAATTTACACACTGTAAATTTACTGCCGCTAACTGCTTTATTGCTCAGGGGGAAGATTTTATAGCCCTGCAGAGAGCTGGGATTAATCTTGATCTGTGGCAAACGAACATATTTAGTGGCGACTTTAGCTATTTATGCTCAGTTGATTAAATATTAATACTCTCTCTGTCTCCTTTCATTTTTCCACACGTTTTTTTTTTTTTGTGGTTGATATTTTTATTTATTTATTTTTTTGTCCTCTCACTTTCTCACTTCCTCACCTCTCCCTCCGGTTTGCTCCTCAGCGTCCCCAACCTGAACAGCGACCTGTTTGATCTTCAGCCGGCCTTCATCCCCGCCGTGCAGAGCACTCCTTCCATCTCCAACGCCAACAGTGCCTGGGGAGGTAAGCTTTCATCTCCCTTCCGTATTTATCGGCACCCCAAGACAGAAAGATTTGACTGTTTCCCTATAAATAAGCGCGCTTGGCTTTGTAATAATAACTCTTGCGATTGTGGTTCCACACTTCAAAATGGCGCAAGGAACCAATTGGGGTTGTTGTGTTGTTTTCCGCTGAAACCCGGGCGTGTATTAGCTGTGCCCTGCGTGTTTCTGAGCTGACATTTTCAGCTCGCTATCAGCCGTCTTGAATCAAAGTGTAGCACGGTGATGCATCTGGAAGCTCTGGCGGTGTGAAGTATTAAAGGCTTTGTGTCACAGGATTACCGCCGGAGCCGTTTGGTAAATTCGCTCGGCCAGATTTCAAAGCCTAAGTTGCTTGTAAGCGACAGCATTCGTCGGCATCTGCAGCATCCGTGGGTCTGACTTCACAGCTTCTGTTCCAGTCCACTGTTGTTTTTCTCTACAACGATACAACAGAGACCACTATTTAATCAAACGACTGCTCAGGGGATCAGTTCCTGTAAATAGTTTGATTTGTTAAAACGTGCTGGAGCCTCATTGTTATATTGTTTTGCTGTCAGCTGTTTGGTCATCCAACAGGGCACAACATTAACTCCTCTTTTATTGGTGGTTTATTGATCGCAGGGTTCCTACACCGTCTGAGATTTGATTAGAAATGTTTCCTTCCCTAAAAACACATGGAATAAGACGATAAGAGGAGAAAATATCAGCATTTCCATCCACTGACCCATATTTATTCCATCTGTCTTCTATTGCATCCGTCCATCAGTTTATCTGTCCATCCATGAATCTCTTTTTTTCCATCCACCTACCTATTTTTTGTTCATTTATATGCTCATCCTTTTGTCTGTCTGTATATTTTATGCATCCACAGGTCTGTCGCAATAATCAATAGATCAATAGATCAATTAATCACATGATAAATTAAAACGAGCTCAATCATTTTAATTTGCGTCTTTTATCGTTTTTCTCTTTCTACCAAAAACTGGATGATAGTTTTCAGTCTGGTGCTTTATTTTATCGTATTCATTTGCTGTTGTGGGGTTTAACCGGGGACCTTGGGTACCCAATTTCGTTCCACCCCATGTACCACATGTGATGTGAATGACAATAAAGTTTCTTATGTTATGTCTTATGTCTTGGTCTCAAATATTCATTTTTTTAAAGGATAATTTTGTTTGCAGAGACTTCATGATCCATTTTATTTCTTGTTTCTGTTGTTTTTGTTAATTTATTTTGAATATTTAAAATGTCTTCCATCTCCTTTGTTAAACATTTACTCATCTTCGAGAATGTGCGTTATTATTATTATTCCATTGCCATTATATTACTTGAAAATTGCCTCAAAAGAACAATATTATCGCTTATCGCAGTAACTTATTGTCCAGCAAAATTCATTCACGGCTATCATCCATCCATCTTTTCGTCCATCTATCATTTCATCCATCCATTATTTTCATAATAATAAATTCAGAATTCATAATAAATCTGCCAGAAGTTTAAAGAATCCTGTGACTGAACCCAGTTTGTTGGTGCAACAACATTAAAATAAGAGTTTTTACACACACAAAAGAAAATGTCAGACAGTGATGTTCGATAAGGGTTTTATTCTTTCCCTCTGAGATTCACAAATATCTTTTTTGTTGTTGTGCAGCATTCTGTTCAGATAATGACATTTCTCCCAACAGTGAACACACACTTGGGTGCATCAATAGATTTCCTCATGAACAGGCTTTGCTGTGAAACCTTCAGCAGCCTGCACAGAATCCTAAATTTCAAAGCGACGACAGTGGAAGAGCGGCGTCCAGGTTCCTAAATCTAACGGGATTAGATCAGCAGGAGGTTTGGGAATCCTCCCTACAGCGAAGCCACAACATCGTTTCCCTATAAAACTGGTCCTGGTTGCGTCTCCCGCTGCGTCCTTAGTGAAGGTTTGTGGGATAAAGCTAGTCCAGGACAGCCTTACTCAGTGGTATTTAACTGCATTCCTCAGGACTGGAGAGCCAGCCGCTGCAGCAGACCACCCCGGCCATGACTGTAGATTTCGATGCCGTGTTCGGGAATAAGTCCACACCCAGTAACAACGGCCCACAACCTGCAGCCGGTAAACAGCCCCTCGCTCTGTCCGACTGTCCGGACAGGGAAGTGACTAAAACCCTTTGGCTTTGATGGCAGCGCGCTGGAGCTCTGGACTAACCCTCTGATTAGTTTCAGCAATTTGTGCCTGCTCTGCTCTGGGGATTGGCCTTTGCTTTTTGCTTTCTAACTCTGCTTCGTGTTGTGGGGTTTTTCTTTTTGTTTTTTGGGGGGTTTGTTTTTGAAAAATCACCTCTATCACAGAGACGGAAACCACAAGGTCTTGTTATCGGCAAATTTCAAATTCAGCAGAATTTCTCTTACATTTCCTCCTTCTGGCTAATTTTATTTTATCTTCTCAGCAACTGATGTAATCAATCTCTCTTTGAGCGCTAAAAAAGGGACATCCTGCATTATATTTTCAATATAATGCACAATGATCTAACCTTCAGATTAGATCATTGTGTAACCATTGTGTAACTTTGTTTAACCGTTTTCCGTCTTCACAGGTGAGGATCGACTTCCACGCAGTGCTTTTGTTGTGCTTTTGAAACTTTGAATTTCATCATGTCACATACACTAACAGTTTGTGTGGATGTTGTGTAACATGCCACCACAAAGTAGAGCATAACTGTGCAGTGGAGTGAACATCAGGGAAGGGAAGCTAATACCGTACATCAACCTGAACCAATCATTTCCATAGTCATGTGTTGTAGACGATCCAGTCAAACTCCAGACCTACATCTAGTTGAACCTTAAACATTGCCTTTCCGGGACACGGTCCACTAATTTGACAAACATTTTGGTCTTTGTGTGAAAATCTGGTAGAGAAAAAACCTAAAAGACTTGAAGGTGAAACTGTATTTTGTTGGACAGCTTTGCAGGGTGTCTGCGCATCCTAAAAAAGTCTTTAATTCGTGTATCTAAAATTAAGTCCTTAAAATGTCTTAAACTTGTTCTTTAAAAATGTAAAGTGACCTTAAATAAGCTAACCAAAGGTTTGATATTCTCTCCTGGCATTCATATTCTATGTAGATTATTTTTTTTCTTTAGGGACTTTACTGTCAGTCAAAAGTTTGAGTCACGCTACTGGCTAATAAACCATTGCCAACAAGCTAGCCAGCTGGGTTTATTGTGTCTATCAACGTTTGTCTTCGCCATTGTGCCAACCCACATGAGGATAGGTGCACGCTGTGCACAAAAGGCAACCTGGGGTTAAGGCTGTAGAGAGAATAGCAAAATATAAAAAAAAAAATTCCGTACATTTCTGTGCAACACAGCTCTTACATTTCTTTCATAATGGTCTTTAAAAGTCTTAAATTCGAGTTGGTGAAACCATAACTTTGGAACCAAACCATGTATCTTTGTCCTTTCACAGTAAAATTGCAAACCACCTTGTGTTGCTCCGATGCTTAAAATCCTGATAAAATGATATTTTATCCTGATATAACTTGAGAAAACGTAAAAAAATAAAATAAAAAAAAAAGACAACAAAAGCTCGAGAAACACATTTGCAAGGCAGTGTAAGTGAAGTTTCTCTCTTGCTGCCATTTTAGAGATGAACTCATTTCCTGTCTTCTTGTTGTTGGGCAGTTTTTCACTACAGCAACACCATCAGTCACCGCCCCCCTGTGGAAATTTCTACTGATAATTCATGAAATTTCTCAACTAATTTTAAAAAAATGATCTATTTTTATGAAATAGAAATGTTGGAGGGGAATCCAGGATAAAATCTTTAAAAAAAAAAAAAAAAAAAAATCTTCTAAGTCATGTTTTGATTTTTTCCGGCTCCTCTGACTTTGTGTAACCCCTTCAGACCCAACAGTCAAGGATTTTCCGTCCAGACTGGTTCTGTGTTTGGAGGGATTCTTTTCTACTAATAAAGCTTGTGTTGAAACGACCAATTAACCATCTGGGCAAACTGACCAAATCTCCCAAAAATCACTGTCTCCAGCTGCTCCACATGTGCACTGATGTTTGCATGCACACACACACACACACACACACACACGCACACAGACGTGTCTGTATGTTTGTAAATGTGTCCATTCACACGTCCTCTATCGTTTCCCTCTCCTCCGTCTGCCTGCTTCTTCTCGTCTGTTGGGTTTTGTTGTCATTCACACCGTTGCCACCTTCCTCCTCCTCTTCCTCGTGTCTCTGCCTCCTTTCGTTTCGTCTTCGCTTCGCCGTCTCCTCATCACACATCACAAAGCAAGAATCACCCAGGCAACTCAGGTCCATCTGCTTCCCCTCCGACTCCTCGCTTTTGAAATAAAAAAATCCTTTTTTTTTTCTCCCCCTCCTCCTGTTTTGCTGCTGCGGTTTTTCTTTTTAATATTCCCTAGTTAACTGCTGCAATTTTTTGTTTTCGTTCTTACTGATTGGTTAATAAGTGAGGCGCCAGCTTTTCTATTCAAATTTGTAGAGTTCATTAATTTGAATGGAAAAACATTCTGCCTATCTTTGTTGCTTCCCATCTCATCCTAATAATTGTTTCTTCTGTATTTATCAGCAGTGTCTGATTTTTAGGTTTTAACTCTTCTTCTTTTATTAATGTGGAACTAAAACCACCAAAGCTGAAGGAAGTCACCAGAGAACTAATCTTGGAGCTTGTTTCAAAAAGTACTTTTGCACTCGACTTGCTTTTGTGTGAAGCAATCATGGCGATCTAGACAGAGGAGAGCTAATCAAGTTTGTCACACAGAATTGAATTTCCTCACTCAGATGAATAGGAAAAGAAGAAATTCTCTTTTGTATTAAATAAACTCCCTGTTGCTACTTGTATTTAAAAAAAAAAAAAAAAAAAAAGCATGATTAAGGCTACATTGGGTGCTTTGCTACATTATCTAAAATACAGTTTAAGTTTGGCAATATTTGAGTAAACGTAAATAAATATTTTTTCATACAATTATGGAGAATTAACAGAATATTTCCAAGAATAAACGTGTGAAAGTGTCACAGTGCTTCACTTCTTTGATCAACATTCTACACATAAATCCCCAATTAGGATAATTTGGGATAAAGTTTTATGCTCATTTATTGAAAATAATTAAGAAAAATCACATTAACATAAGTATTCCCAGCTTTTTTCAGCCTGTTTCCACTGATTGTCCTTGAAATGCTTCAACATCTTAAATGGAGTCAGCTTGTGGTAAATGCCGTCGACTGGACTTGATTTGGATCAGCTGTCTATATAATGTCCCACATTTTGAGGAAAAATACTAATTTAACACAATTTGGAATAAAAAATTGGAACAAAACAAACTGCGGAAAGAAGTGAAACTCTGCGATTACTTTGTGGATGCACTGAATTAGCTGTTTAGTTCTGCAGTAGATGGTAACAAACGATAAAGAACAGGGAGATCCTCTATATGGCCTTTCAGAAATATTCATACTCTGTACATCTGATTGTATTACCTCACGGTTACAAACAACATACTGTATAACAGTAAAATAGAAGAAAAAAGTACACAAACACAAGGGTTTGAAACCGTTTTCCAAATTTGCCATTTACCTAAACTGCTGGGCTTAAAGTAAAGAACAGCATGGATCAGAGAAGAAACCATGCTAACTGTGGAGGAGCTGCAGAGATCCACTACTCCAGAAATCTGGAGAAAACAATTTTCTTTAAAAAAAAAAAAAAACGACAAAAAAGCCATTTTGGCTCTTGAGAATGAATGAAGAAAAAGGCCAACCATTTCCCCCTCGTATAAACGATAATTGGGAATTTTTATCAAACTGCGAAACATTCACTGTAACTTGGGCTACTTCTCAAAAGATGGTGATGACTTTAGACTTTAAATAAGGTCCGATAAGATCTGTTTTAACCACATAGAGAAGATGGTGCCACACAGGAAAAAGAACATTTTGAACCACTGTGAAAGATTTTTGCCTCTTGCCTCGAGAAAGCAGCTCTACCCAAAGAGACTGGAGAGTCGCTGTCAGTAAATTATGGGGATGTCTGAGTAGATTTCACTGCAAATTAATAAAAATGAGGATTTTAAATGTTTCAGCTCTGTTTTCACTCCAACAGGGCGCCACGATATCCATCAACTACATCTGCAACAGTATATACCGTTGAGTTTTAGATGACGTCGCCTTATTAAATTTCAATTTACATCGGTTAGCGCCAAGTGCTTTTCAGATGATCTATTGGAGCAGATTTGCCTCCTTCCTCTCCTTTGATCTTTAACCCATATTGACAGTCAATCCAACTCCAAAGCATCTAAGCCAAAACCGATAACATTCATCCTCCCAGTTCAATACGATGCTTCTCTTTCCCGTCCACCCGTTTTCCATCCAGCTTGCCTTCGTCTGTGTGTGTGATAGACTGAAGCCACAATTTTCTTCCCATCTCAATAGAAAGGCTCTGTGATTCAGCTTCAACCTTCACTGACACAGCAGTTGAAGGAACATCAAGAAGTGGGGGGAGAACAGCCATATTGTTAGTGTTTTATTACAGTGTCGACAATGAGATGGAAATTTAATTCAGGAGGGAAAAGGGTGATATCATTTCTTGTGCCTGACTTGCCCTCCACACCTCCTCGTGTTCTTCCTTACTTTTTTTTTATTGTTTTTGCTTCATCTCTGAATTTCATCTTGCCGTTTTTAATTTTTCTTCCGACTCCACGCTGCCCCACCTCCCTCGTTTTCTCATCTTGCTAAGCCAGCAGTGAAAGTGTTTTTCGAATCTCTTGTGTCAGCAGCGCTGTCAGGCCTACACACCGCTTCCTAACTAAATATTATTCCTCCCTCTTTTTTTTTCTCCCCCCTCCCCACCCCATCATCAGTTGCCTGTCTGTGGTTTCCTCCCCTTCGAGAAGACACTGTCCATTTATAAGCAGAAAATATTAGTTTTCTGCTTTGTTCAACTCCCCTGGTATTTAAAAAAAAAAAAAGAAAAACCTTTTTGTATTTGGAATTAAACCAAAGGTGCAAACTTTTGTATACACATATATTTATTTATTTTTTTACCTGTCACAAACATCTTTTTTTGCATCCAATACACGCATTCACACTAGCAGTCGCACCTCCAGGTTTTTCTACCAGCAAATAGTAACAACCATTAGCTGAATGAGTGCCAACATGGGAGTTGTTGCTGCTGGTTCCTAAACTCACATGCACACCAATGCAGGAAATTACTCTGCCATTTTCACCTACAGGCAATGGACACTGGAGGGGGGGAAAAAAGGCAAACAATGCTATTTCACATGCTTTCAACCAGGCACACTCATATTGATACAAAACTAATCACTGTTCAGATTCACAGAGTGAATATGACAGCTAGGATCATGTAAATCGGTAACCTGAATGAATGCAATCTACCAAGTCAGGGATTAGAGGCCGCTACATGACAGGAATAGTGAAGAAATGTAGAAATGTTCATTCTCATTTCTGCTCACAAGATTAAGGTTTATAGCAAGAGATGACTTAGTACAATTTTCTGAGTAATTCAATTCAAAAATATTTTATTAATCCCAGAGGAAAATTAAATGTCACTCATACAATTTTCCTCAGATTCTTGTAGACGGCTTTACTGTTTACTTCTTCTATTTCTCCTTCTTCTCCCAAATAGTTTTCACCCTGTAATGTTTTTCTTAAAACTGCTCTACATTGGACTGGTTCACTCAGTAGCTTGAGCACATTGGGTAATATTAGCCAAAATCCCCTGAGTAAGAATGGCTGACATATTAGCTAGCACACAACAAGAATAACATAGGGTTAGCTTAAAGATATTGGTAAATAATAGCTAGTATAGCTAAATAGCTGTGTAATAGGCAGAATATACAAATGATGTTTGTTTGGGTAACTTAGTTGCTTGAATGTAGTGGCTAATATATAGCCAAAATCCCATGAGTCAGTTTGGCTAACACATTAGCTAACTCACAACCAGAATAACATAGGGTTAGCTAAGATATTTGCTTGAAGGTGCTGTAAAATTTTAGCTAACATTGCTAGAATAGGGAATTAGCATGTATCTCACTAAATTACAGATATTTATTGGCAGAATATAAGTCAGAACATACTAATGTCAGCTGAACATATCTTTAAATTAATTTGCTTTCATTGTCATATCTAGAATAAATATAAGTCCAGGAAGCTCTGACTTTACACAGCTATGTAGGTCAGAGTTCAGCGCATTTAATTAGTTTTTTTCTCTGATATTCAGAAGTACAATGAGTTTCAGTGTGAACATACAAGCTAACATGCTCAATTTACATAAGCTAGTTTAGCCAGAATAGTTGCATGAACATATTAGTTAATATTAACTCAGTACTAATCTACTTTTCAAAGTGATTTAGGACTTAATATTATCAGTTCTTTCAGTCAAATCTATTCCATGTTATACTTTTAGGATAATGTTTAAAATTTTAGCTAGGTATAAGGCTCCACTGACATTTTAAGTTGTGGAAATGACTCCTAGAACTAAGAGATGAGCACAGATGCCCCAAATGTTAACAATCCAGAAAAATTGTGCTTTAGTTTAGGTTATGTCTCCAACTTGATATATTTTGCTTGTAGTTAAATAAATGTAGAATTTAGGTATTAAAAAAAACCAATTGTAAAACAAGTTTTTAAGATGAATGTGACTCGAGGACCGTTGTCTTTCTGGAGCTGTGGTGCTGACATTTTAGCAACACTAACTTGACTCACCCCCTCTCCATGCAAATCATGCAGCTACCACACACTGAATACATTGTTAAATATGTCCTGATAACTTATTTTGAGAAATTTGTGTGTATCGTGATTTTTCCTCTAGATAATAGCGACATGTTTAGAATGTTCTTTTGAATTTCTGGGAAGTAAATTATCTGCAGTACACATATTTTAAAACTAATTCAGCTTGCCATAGTCATATTTAGCGCCATTGTTCTGCACAATGAGGCTGGACGTGTGACCTCTTCCAATACAATGAAGCACAGGATCGTTCAGAGTGTAGAAATGTTACTTGTAATCGAAAATATTTCTGGCTATTGAATTGCTCAGCTTCTGATGTCGTTTACCAGGGTGCTTATCCTCTGGAGCGCACTTAAAAGCCGCCCGGCAGTTCAGAACGATGTCCTTTATGCTTTGGATGCTCGAATAAACAACTTACTGCCTGATATTTTTCACAAACCCAAAGTTCGACAGTCCTTCAGGGCTTTATTTCACTTTCTAAGCTGTAACTGAACTACTGCTGTTCGGCAAACAGAGAAGCCCATTTCCTCACAGAAAATAAAAATTACAAACATCTCTGCTCTTTCTTTTCTCTCCTTTCATCTGTCTCTGGGTATCTTGTGAAGCTTCCACACATTATTCATCTATTTACAAGGTTGTTTGAAGCCTTTCAGATGTAGAAAGCACTTTTTTTTCTGTTCCACCCCACCCCCAGCTCATCTACATGAACAAAATTGATTTCTTGTGCAGGTTTCGATGCTCTCGGAGACCTGTTAAAGCCCACAGTCACCGCGCACACCGCACCACCTCCTCCTCCTCAAATGGCCATCCATCCTGGAGGAAAGCTGCTAGCCAATGACCTCGACTCCTCTCTGGCCAACCTTGTGGGCAGTGAGTGCTGACACACAGAATCTTGTTAACAAAGAGAGAAAACGAGTCGGAATAGCTGTGCAGCAGATGGAACAGTTACATAACTTTACCAATGCAACACCGGGCCTTGAATAATTACCAGGCGCTGGCTGTACTGCGGTTCCTGTTGAGCACAAGTCCAGAAGATTTTTTTTTCACTGTGTTCTCTGTTTCTTTTCCCTGCTCAGATCTGCAGTTTGGTGGAACTGGAGCCAAGAAGTAAGTTTCTAGTCTTGTTTTTGAAAGATTAACGCAGTTCCGTACTACATTTGCTTTCTCACGTGTTTGTACTCTGACAAAAGAAGTGCTCAAAATAGTATTTATCATGTGCATGAAGAAACACTCCCAGCAGACTTATTGTCTTGTTCTGCTTGTTCTTCAACAGGCCAGACATGCAGTGGAACCAGTCTGGTGAGAAGAAGCTAACCGGTGGCCAAAACTGGCAAAATAAGACCATGTCGACCACACAGTGGAGCCCCGCGCCCATGGCTCCACAGCCCATGCCTGTGCCACATGTGGTGAGGAACCTTAGCACTGTGGACAGTTTATCTAAGAGCTGTCGAGGTGTTTGCAAGTTCTTGAAGGCTGTAGTAATCCTGCTCACAATTATTCAGTTTTTGCAATCTTTAAAAGTCGTAATGTATCTATAATTAAGGCCTTAAAATGTCTTAGATTCGCGAATAAATGGAAGTTATTCTTAAATACATTATTCACAAGTTTTACATTTTGTTGTGGCAGGATTATTTAATCTCTTATGCAGTTGGGTTTTCTTTCTTCCAGGACTTTTCTGTTAGGTATTAATTTGAGTTGCGGCCAGACATGTCTATAACTATCTGCTAATATACCCTAGCTAACTTGCTAGCTTTTTTGCGTCTGTAGTGGATAAGTGCAGATTTATTGTCAGATGGCTGGACGATGTTAATCTCTGCCACTGGCTCACTTCTTTTGCCAACCCATGCGGTGCTACGTGTATTTAGAGTTTAGATTTATGGCCCGAATCTGACCTGAAAGTCGGGCCCTAAATAAATCAAATGAGTCACAAATCACTTCACTTTTTATTACCTACGTATATTTATTACCATTATGAATTTTATACATTTTGTTGTCTGAGCCATCACTTTTTTTATCTATTTGTACTACTGATGTGACTTGAAATTGCACTTCGGGGACAAATAGTTGTTTGAATTTGAATACAGCCCAGAGAAAACCCAACGTGAATGCAAAATATGAAGTTATTACTTATTATACTACTTATTATAGTTGAAAGAGAGGAAATCTGTTGAGGTAATAAAGAAAGTAAGTAGGGCACAGACGTTAATCTGCGCACTGCACACACGCGGCTCCGTTCCTATCGATCACACATCCCAAAAGATTTGCACCTGACTCATCATGACATTACAACAAGCGACAAGATGGAGCTGGAAGGCATTAAACAGCTACAAATGGCAGAAGTTACACTTTATAGTTTAAAAACAAAAGCAGTAAAATCACAAATAAAATAAAATGCCGGGTTTGCTTTATGCTCAGACCTATAATTCAAATTAATCAGTCGGGTTGGATCGGGCACAGGCCTGGTTGAGTTGAATTCTTCTGGCCCAATCTAAACTGAATATGTGTTTTGTGCAGCAAAAGTTTGGCACTTCGGGTGTTAAGGCTGTAGAGAGCCATATGCAGTGTGACAAGCACAAAGCTGCTGCCAAGAGTCGCAAACAAACCCCAGAAATGTCTCAGTTTTGATGTGGTGGGGCCAAAGCTCCCCACAACACTGATCTAGAAGCAGCATTTGGTGTGAAACACACTCTGAAGTGGGAGGTTTAGTGGATTTTAAACACGGAGATCGAGCACCTGTCTTACATTTCAGGCGTAATGAACTTAAAAAGTCTTAAATTTGAGTTGGTGAAACATGAGGAACACCGGCAGCGCTAAAGTTCACAAATTTCCATTTTGTACTCTTGTCTTTATTGGTCTTTGTCTCGCCTCTAGACAATAGTTTTTTTCTGTTTTACACGATGATGTGAGAAATGGTGTTTCTGGGCCTGCTGCCAGCTGCTGTTTAGCTTTGCTCTGTGCTTTGACAGAAGGGGGAAAAAACGACTTGTGACTCTAACAGTCTAATTTAGCTCTAATCTTCCAAAGCGTTGCAGATTTTTCTCTTCCAGAATTTGCTTAAATCGAACTTAAAGGAACCGGGTAAACGCACGGTGCTTTCAGGAACTTGCAGACATCTTACCGGGATCCTCCATGGGTCAGAAACTGTTGCAGTGAATGCTGGTTTTTCCTCTCAGTGCATGTCAGTGTGTGTGTGTGTGTGTGTGTGTGTGTGTATGTTAGCACATTATCTCAATTCGGTGTTGTGCATGATGTGTGCTGATCTTAGCAGCTCCTGATTGTCCTCCTGATCTCTGCTCTGCAGTTTCTGGCTGACGAAGACAAACTGTCACTAACCCCTGTCTTCT
This sequence comes from Alfaro cultratus, assembly GCA_903066825.1. NCBI lineage: Eukaryota > Metazoa > Chordata > Actinopteri > Cyprinodontiformes > Poeciliidae > Alfaro > Alfaro cultratus. The sequence continues at coordinate 57,203 of CAEFZX010020663.1, forward strand.
TCTTCTCTTTCTTTCGCTCTCCTCTCCTGTTGATCATCTCCTCTTCTCCTTCCTGACTCCTGTCCTCCCTCACCTCCCTGTCATCCCGTCCAATATCTCCTTCCTTGCATTTTTGCACCGTCATCTGCTTGTCTTCCTTCCCATGTTTGCCTGCTGTCCTGCTCCGCGGTGACTCCCGTTTGGCGGCGTCGCCTGCTCGTCCTGTTTTCGCCACGCTGCCTTTGTCGTCTGTCCATCGTCATGGTGACCCTGGGTTTTCTTTGCTTCCTTTGCGAACTCTGTGCTCCTTTTTTTCTTCCCATTTTCGATTTGCTGTCCTCACCATCTTTTTTGACAAATTTTGCTTACTTGTCCGATTCCTCATTGTCCTTTCTTTCACGTAAACATCTTCTCCTTCCTGTTTGACTTCGCTCACTCTCCTGTTCTCGCCTCCCCTCCTCCTTATCCTCCCTCTCTCTTTCTCTTCCTCCTCTCTGTCCCTTGTCCTTTTTCCCTGTTGCGTCCTGATGCAGAATGGAATGTTCTATACTAGTTATGTAAGTACTTATCTCTGTTTAGTAAGACAAGTCCCAACGAGCCTCTCAGAAATGTCTGCTTATCCTCCTCATCTTTCCCCTCCTTTACCTCCTGTTGCTCTCGTTTTCCCCGGAGACACTTGTTGGAGAATTTTGACTCTTGCTTTCTAGTTTCTACAAATAACTTCCTTGCGTCTGAGCTGTACAAGCCGACAGTGTGTGCTCTAATTTTCTAAGCACTAACCAAGCTTTTCAGCTCTGCTGTTTGAGCCTCTCTAATCAGGCTTTCTTATGAGTTTATTTTGTACTTTGCATGCTATTTTGTTAATTTTTTAAAATAAAAACAACCTGAAGAAGTACCGAACGGTTCATAATAGGGATGGGCAACAATGGACTTAAAATGTTACCACGGTATTTTGTGGTATTGTTGTGACGGCAATAAAAGTAACAATAACTATTTATTACATCTTTTTTAGATGATTGTGCCTGTGACTCTGTGTCACGGCAATCATAGTCCCACAAACACAAATGCAGCTCCTGAAAAACATTCCCGTTTGTAATATGTTCACCAGCCACATAAAGAAGTGTGATTTGTGTCACTAAACTGCACACAGTGACTGCACTTAATCGTATTTTCAAACTCATTTTTATTTCCTGACACTCTCAATGAACAAACAGTGGTGGAAAATAGTAAAACTAACAATCCCAACAGTACAGACAGTTTCAGGAGGTTTAAACAAATTTCGTTGGAATTTATCGTGACAACAAATCAAAATCTTTATCGCGATAAGAAATTTATCACAATAAATTATGAGCGATACGCTTCGCTAGCTGGTCTTTGTTCTGGGACAATCCTCTGACTTCTTCACGGAACAGCTTAAATCGGGTGCAGGTGGGCTTTTTCTACAAATTACAACAGATTAGTCATTTTTATTAATCCCACTGTGAGGAAATTGTTACAGCAGCAGAGTAACAAAATACACCCTCGTAAATATGAAAACGTCTAGAAAAATATGCATAAAAGATTATTTCAATAAAATGTCTACAAATAAATGATTAAACAAAAATGTAAAAAAAAAAATCTGTTGCTTTTTTTTTTTTTCATGGATTTAATAATATGTCTGCAACTAACAATTATTTTAGTAATTGATTATTGTAACGACTGGATAAAACAATTTGGTACATTATGCTGATTTTTTTTATTTAATGACCCAAATGAATTTTCTCACAATATTAGAAATACATTCTAATATGTAAATAAACAAATCAATTCCTACCTCAAATATGACAATAAATATTTTATTGCCTAAAATGCAACAATAATACAGCATTTATTTAATAAATTTGGACCAGGGATTGCTTTGGGTATAACACATTTACAGACAAAGGTGTTTATTTTTTATTATTATTATTATTATTATTATTATTATTATTATTATTATTATTATTATTATTATTAAAATAATTATTTTAAATACAAAATGTGACTATATTTTGTACAGTTTTGACCTAATTACTGCTCTAAACTTGTTGCTTTTTCAGTAAATTACCTTGTTTTTGAGTCTGTATTCCCCAGTTAACAATTAATCGATTGCTAAATTAACTGACGACTATTTCAATAACCAATTAATCACGATTAATCGTTTCAGCCTTATGTACAAGATAGGTAGAGAGAGATCAGATCAGGTCATTTCTGAAGCGTTTGGTTTAGATTTATCAGATTTTATTGAGGAGAATCAGAAAAAAAGAAAACTTGTCGCACTGTTTTTGGTTCATATTTCTAAGGAAAAACTATAAAGAGATTAGTCATGATTCATTGCATCTAAATTCTGCAGTACTTTTAACAAGAAAAGGCCTTTAACTGATACTTAAATGCTGCTGGTGACACAGGCGCTTCAAAACGCCAAAACGACTTCCATAAACACTCGTCGTAGCTTGTAGAAGGGTTGAGGAAAACATCACAGGTTGCAGAGCAGCAATTAAAACGGCTGATGAAATGCTTGCAGCAGAGACTCTGGCCAGAAAGTTGCAACAGTCTCAGCTGGAGACGCGTCTCGCATTTTAAGCTCGGGAGCCTGGAAAGCGTCTCACTCATTTAACCGTCCCACTTAGCCTTGCAGGAGGCTAAGTGGGCTGCAAGTCTGACTGAGGAGAATCAAAAGGACGAAGGGGGGGAGCTGCGCAGCGTGCACCTCGAAACGCGGCATAAAGGAGGCAGAAACGGGCAGGTGAAAAATAATAATGAGTCACCGAACGAGAATATGGAGACGGATGAGTGTGGAGGGCGAGGCGGCGAAGGCAGACAGCTGTGCGCCAAGACAGATGGACTCCAAGAGTGAGGGAGAGTCTGAGGCTTTGCATAAACGGCTTCTTGTTTTGTTTCCCCCCCACTCAGACGTTTCTGTCATGTTTTGATTTTGGGAAAACAAAAAAAAAACTGCGAGACGAACGCTTTGTGAATTAATGAGATTAAACTGCAGGTGACAGGAAAGTCAACTTAATCTGTTAGTAGCGCTTTAAACACCACAACTTCTGAACTAGCGGTGAGTTACTGAGCGGGCAATAAGTGTATATTTGATGAAACAGAGTCGGAATTGGGTCTTTTTTTTGTTTTGTACATCTGAGACAGATTGATCAGGGGGGTTTTGAGCAACAACTGGCTCTCCAGGGTCACAACTACAAGCATATACCGATCAATCGGATTGATTGCCTCCTAAGATGGGTTCACAGCTTCACCTCGCCTGGTCTAAAACCTTTTCATTCCTTTAGATCTCTGGGAAGAGAATCACTCCTTCTGCTTATCCTTCTTCTAAAAGTCAATTGAAAGCTCTGATAGTAGATAAGTCTATTGAGAACCTGTCTAAAACCTTGCAGAACGACAGTAATGCTTTTCATCTGTTCTTGTTCTGCACCTGCCATTAAGGCGGCGCAGCTTTGAGTTTGAAGTCTGTGCTTTGCTCTTAAAAAGAGCTTAAGCTGATAAGCACATAGTTATGCAGTTGTGGTCTAATGTTGTGTAAAAATGTTAAGTTTTTTATTGTATAAGGATACATTTTAAAACAATACCTCTAATTTGAATATATTTATTCAGCAAGAGGAAAAATCTCTTGGGAAACTTTGGTTTTGAAAAATACCAGGCACATCCTCAACGTCTTAAATTTGTGTTACCAAAATTTAGACCTCAAAATGTCTGAAATCTTAAATTCACTTCTAAAAGTAAGTTGCTCTTCAGTATGTTGATCACACGTCTTAAATTTTGTCTTGACATAACTATATAAATTATATATTCTATTTATTTAGTTTTCTCTCTGAACTTTTCTGTCATCCAGAAGTTTGAGTCACACTCAGACATCTACAGAAAAGTTCAATAATACATTTATTTTGTCTAGTGTTGACACAAGAAACTAACTGCTAACTTATCCTTACTAGCTAGCCAGCATTTTTCCATCCATCTATTAGCCAATTGTTTGGATGCACTTCATGTATTTCCGTGGAGACAGATGTCTTAAATATCATAAGGGTTTCAAAGAAATCTTAAACTTTAAAAATTGACTGTTTCCCATAATATGATGTGACAGACATTTTTTTCTTTTAAAGGAAATGCAATCAGCTGAACAAAGACGCATATTTCTCATATTTCACCACCATTAAAGGGAGGAGGATATTCCACATATTTCCTGTTGCCCCTGATGTTACAGCAGTAACACAAAGCAGGATTGTAATTCGATAAAGCGGTGTGAACGCAGCGTTGCAGCAGATCAGCCCGGGCGCAACGCGCTGCAAATTATTTAGCTGCTTTTTATGGACAGATCCGCCATCTTAAGTAACTTCCACTTAGTTTAAAACATTGATTAAGGAGCTGATGCAAAAACAGCAATTAAAGGATAATGCTGGTGCAGTTTTATTTTTACCCATAAAACCCTAAACTTTACCGTGGCGACGCTTTAATTACTGTAATCCATCATTTTAGAAATAAAGCAAAACATGACTTTCCGGAGCAGCAAATTACTTTGTATAATGGAAATATTGCACTGTTTTCATTCCTAGACTATATTCTTTCTAAAAAAAAGAAAGAAGCATGCCAATTTCTCAATCACAAATCAGCAGTTTTGATGCAGAGAGGCGTTGCTTCCAAAGCAACAGCTGTACATCGCCATGGCGTTGAACAACAGGAAGCCCGCTCAGGTGCGGCGGATTGGATTTGCCCTGAACATGGCAGAAAGCAGAGCGCGGCCTCATTGTGCCTCTCCTTTTGAAGTGGTGGGAATGATTGCTCACAGTGGGCATCCACTAAGTACTTTAGCTTCTTGCTGTGCCGCTGAATGTACACATACTCGAGCTTTAAATGATTTGTCCTTTCGCAAGCTGGACACTTAAGGGTTCTAAAGGCGCTCAAGCCGAGTCAGGTTTTTGTTCTCTTTGAACTTTTTTTTTTTCTCCAAACAATTGAGATGAGGATGAAACTGAATCAGGTTGGTTATTTTCTTCTGAGATCAACTGTTTGATTTTTGTTGTTGTTCCAGGCTCCAGCGCCAATGGCTTTCCCCATGACCACACCACAAGTGCCTGTGTATGGAATGGTGAGTATTGCACGGAAAAAGTGACTCTCCTCTCATATTTGGTTATGTTACTTTACCAGGATATCTGCAGGTCTCAGCAAGTCAAATTTAAGGCTTTTAAATACCTTTTTAATGCCAATTTGAATGAAATTTAACACCAAGCTAACAAAAACTACAGATACATATGGGATGATCGGGGATCCAGTTGGCAACATGAAGTGAACCAGTGGAAAAAAAACTGTCATCCAACCAACTGGTGATACATTAACATCTAATTCTTGGAAGATGCAAAAATAAATAAATAAATAAAAAGGCTAGCTAGCAAGAATATATTGGCAGCAATGAAGATTGATGTTTGTTCAAACTTTTGCCTGACAGAAAAATCCCACAAGAAAAATAAAATTACATGAAAGACTAAATAGTCCTGCCACAACAAAATTTAAGACTTATGACTAGCCCGTTTAAGGATGACTTACATTTTTTAAAATCATTTTTAGACATTTCAAGGCCTTAATTTTGATACACTCAGACTTTTTCAGGACGTCCAGTTTGCACATTAGACTTATCAGAATTTTGTGTGTTGCGCTTTTTTGTAAGTGTGACGTAGATTTTCATTCAGCTTTTCTGAGTCAATAATTTGTAGAGCTACCAGTTTGAGATACAGATTTGGCCTTTGACTAGGCCATAAGAACACATCAATGTGCCTTGACCTGTGCCTTGCATTGTAACTCTTGCTGTGTGTTTGGGGTTGTATTTCTGGAAGGTGAAACTTTGTTGTTTTTTTCTCATGGTTACCCTGAATTCAGTTCCAGCCATTTTCCGGTGATCTCAGACCAGTATGGGTTTTGTGCGCGCGTGTGTGTGTGTGTGTGTGTGTCGTGGCTCTCCAGGTCCCTCCCCAGATGGCTCAGATGGGTGGGGTACCTGTGATGGCTCCACAGCCGATGATGTACAACCAGCCTGTTCTCAGACCCACCAACCCTTTCGCACCCATGCCAGGAGCCCAGGTAGCTGCCACGAACTCCTGCTCAGTGATTGGCTTCTTTTCAACTGATTGCTGGACAAATTAGGAAAATAAAGCTTCAATCTGTTGAATTATTATTTTTTTATTTTCCCCTTGTGCCAATAGTTTTACCCATTTTTCTCTCTTGGCTTATGGGACTGTTAAAATCCTGTTGATTTAGTTTTGATTTCATTTTTCTGTCCTCTCTCTCTCTTCCTATCCAGATGCAGTTTATGTAATCCATTCATGGGGAAGCTGAGTGCCAAAAGCGACAAACAAAGCAGCAGAAAAAAAAACAAAAAAAAAAACCTCACGAGAGGACGATCGAAAGGAGGGAGGAACGATTTGATCAGGCGAACGAAGAGACACAGACTAGCTGACCGACAGACACCGAAACAGAAGGAGGCCATGAGGGGCGGAGGGGGTGGGACTCTTTCCCGGCTGGAACAACTGCTCTCGTTTGTGCGTGTGTGTGGAGCTTCTCTGTGTTTATCATTTGTGTTTTAAATCGTGCAGATGGAGGGATGGGATGGATGGACGGACGGACGGCTGGTTTTCACCCAGCCTGTTCGGTTCGGCGTCTGGATCCAGAATTAGCTTTATTTCAAACTGGTGCTATTTTGTGTTCTCTGAGTTCCTGTCTGCCTGCAACAGCAACTTGGGAGCATTTATAAGAGGACGTGTGTGTGTGTGTGTGTGCGTGCGTGCGCAGCAGTTGTTCCAGGTAATACAGCCTCTCCTCTTTCTCCTCCCCCCTCAGTCTCTGTTTGTTTTTCAGAGAGAAACGTAGAGGCACATTTTCTCAAGTATGTTTCCTGTAATTTTCCAATGTATCTTTTTTTCCCACTTCTGTTTTCTTTGCCTTTAACGTTATCAGGGCTTGTACAGCAGTTTGTCGGAGCGTCAAACGGTAACCGAGCGTTTTCTCCTCATGGCTTCTTAAGCTCTGCCGCTCGCACATCAAGACGGGAGATCGACGAAGCGTCGGGACAAAAAAAAAAACAAAAAAAAAAAACACAAATTTGTCTCAAGGGCTCGTCCCACCAGGGAAACGCAGCAAAACGTGTCCAGATGTTGCCGAGATCGTCGACTTACAGCTACGTAGTGAAAACTGCTGGAAACCTGCCAGTCTGTGTGCTTTTAGTCTGCTTAAGGGTTGGGTTCTACACGTACAATGCCACATGAAACTGATCAAATTTGACCCTAAAAGTAATCAATGAAGCTGTGTATATAAGCAAAAAAAAAAAAAATTATTATTATTATTTGAGTGTGTAAGTTTTTCTTTTCTTCTCACATGGACTGTTTACCCATCTGTGCAAAGATAGTGAACATTATTGCAGTCAGTAGATACTCAGATTGTGTGTCTCTTTAAGTCACGGGGCTTTGTGTGTGTCTTTCTCAGTGATTGATGAGAAACAAATCCAGCACACTGAGGTTATGGCTGTTCTTAAAGGGATATGCACAGTCTTCTAGTCGAGCAGTAAAGGGATAGTTTGAAATCTTTTAAAGCAAAGTGCCTGTTGAGAGGTTATCTGCAGCAGAGAGCGATAAGTTTATATTCTCTGGATTCGAAAGCTAAAGCTAACGTCTGAAATGTACCAAGTTTAAAGCAAAGAAGAAGTCCAACCTCAAAAACTTCTGAGTGGTTTCTGCAGATGAAGCTTTACATTGGGTGCTTATTTACAGAGAGACGTTATTTACATGATTGATTGATTGATTGATTGACAAATACATTCTATATGGGAAGTTCATAAGTCCAGGCACCTAAAAATCACAAAACAAACACAAAAAATACAGTACTGTTGAAGAAAGCAGCAACATAAAAACAGGTTGGAGGTAGTGTGCCATCAGTAATCTTCCTGCGAGAAACTTGTACCGATTTCAAGTACCTTAAAATCAAAAGTATAACAGCAGTTTAAATGAATGTTACTTTATTGGTTGTCACACTTTTATGTCTGTTATTCTGACAGAACATTCTCTAACTGTTCCAACCTCAGTGCACGTTTCACACAGGAAGACTTTTAGAGGCGCACCACCCCCTATCTGCCTAAATATCAGCTTATTTGTAAATAACTACCCAAAGGAAACGCTCATAAAGTAGCGTTCAGATGAGTAGATGAGTTATTTACTGAAAACCTTTTAACAGAGCCTCTCTTTAAAAAGCCTGAATGTTCCTTTAAAGAAAGTGTTATGTTGTTTTTGTTTATCCGTGTTGAATATTCAAAGTATTGTTGGCTGACTAAATTGTTGCTGAATTGCTGATTGAACTGTTGCCACGACAATAAGGATGAACTGTGTCTCTTTCTGTCCAGCGCGAATCCGGTCCTGCTTGTGTTTCTGCCTGACGGTCGCTAGGCGACCCGTTTGGATCGGTCCAGCCTTCCAAAACCAATAGATGCGGCTCCCTTTCAGCAGATCCACATCATGATTGATGATGATGACGACGGCAGCGCCGAGCGAGTTTGTTACTGAATCGAGTCGACTTCACTTTCAATTGCACTGAATCAGAGCGCGAGGCGGGAAGCGCGCCGCTCCTCGGTAACGGGGGAGGGAGCGTGGCGGCCCCTCTTCAGGCAGAACATCCGTCCTCATGAGTCGTGGCTGTTTGTGCATATTGCACCGTGGGCTGATCTCACGTGTACGCTTACACATTTTTGTGTACGACTTCTTCTTCTTCTTCTCCTTTTTTTCCATCGAGGGCTACTTCTGAGGGTCAAATTTTAAGTCGTACTTTAAGCCCACATGTTTGATACAATTTCTTGCTTCTTTTTTTTTTCATTTTTCTAAAATCAAAATATTGCAAAAATGCACATGCGAAAAAGTTGCACTGAAGTGGCTGACTCCCAGCAGTAGAGCTGTCGAGTTTTCTTCAAGAATAGAGATTTGTTTCGGGGTAGTTTTGTAGGGTTTAAAGAGCTCTGATCTATCGGCCGTTTTGGCGACTAACGTTTCTTTTTTATTATTTTAATTTTTTTCCCTCCCACTCTAAAGTTGAACTTGAAGCTTTGTGTATTCCCATCAGGGTCCGGCCTCAAACTCATCGTCCGCTCCGCTGTGAATCCTCCAGAATGTCGCCTCAGTTTCACCGACATCGCTGCTCTAGTGCTGCAGCACCTATTTTTGGCCTGTTTAGTCTGTATTTGGTCTGTGTAGATATGTAAAGTGCTTACAGTTTCTGTGTAGATTGCCCCGGCTGTCGCCGTGGGTTAGACGCTGCTCTTTAAAAGCTTCTCGTCAGTCTTGTGTTGGCTTAGCGTAGCTTCTTCTTATCCCGCCGTAGGTTCTCCCTCTGCGTCCTCTCCTCTCTGCTGGTGTCTACCAAATGATAGCTGTCGGTGTTTTTTCGTCCTTTAGCTGTAGATTAAAAACGTTTCTCTCAGGCTTTGTGGTTTGCTTCTCTCAATCTTTCTTTTCTTGCTACTCGCATTAATCCAGTATTCCAGCGTTTCTCCGTGTCTGTCTCGTTCGTCTCTGATTGGACCTGAACAGCAACGCTCACACACAGATTTTCAGGTTTTTGTGACAAATCGATGTGATGAATGATCATTTTGAAGACCAGCTCTTATCCTTGTGAAAGTTAGCTTCGGCTAAAGGCCAGTGTTCTCAGTTTTCCTCCCTTTTTTGTGTCAGAATGAAGGTAAATACATAGAGAATCGTGAATACTAATGTCTCTGGGAGATGCAGATCTATAACGTGGCCTTATGAACATTTAATGGGATCAAAAGGCTTTTTAAACATGTTGAAATCACTGTTATTGTCTCATGTTGAAGTTTTAATACCAGATCATGAAATAAGTGATTATAAATTCAAGTAGCCTACCTGAACTTAGCCAACTTAGCCTATGTAAAATTTCAACTAGACGTTCCGATCAGGATTTGTTGCAACAATTAATATACTTTAAATTCTCATCAGCTTTAAAATGCAGAACAATAACATTTCAGTTTAAAGAAAATCACTTCCTGCTTTGGCCGATGCTGATTTTCATGCAGTAGAAGTTTCCTGAAGCTAACTATAGCGCCTTTCCTTGCTGTTGTGATATGGCTCGTTGATAATTCGGCGAGTAACGTGTTTCAACAGGGGTTGATCTCCTGCTTCGTGATCTCGGCACTTTTGCTTTGAACATTTGAAAATTTCAGCTGCTTTCTGCACAGCTTTCCCTTACCGCAGCGTAGAGTTGGTCACATTAAACAGATATAGAGGAAGGTATTAGTTGACATAAAAGCAGACAGTAATCAAGGATCGTTTTGATAGTCGTTTGTTCAAACACATGGATATGTTCCTTCTAAAAATGCCTTGATCAGATATTTTGGATCACATTGGGACAACCTTGGTTGTTCTCCTCCTCATGGTTCCACTCACCTGACCTGGGGTGGAAACTTCTGGATGTTTTTAACTGCCTACTAGCTTCTGTTGAGGGCTTCCTCAAAGATATAGATATCAGTCAGCATGGTAGATTTGGACAGTAGCAACTTTTAGCGACTGAAAGTTTGGTTTATGACGAGAAAGACTCCAACTCTGGGCTGACGGTGAAGGTCTTCATGAATTCCCATAAGGTTTTCAACCCTAAAATCTCCTTGTTACAAAGCAGAATGGCTGGCATCTTGTGATTGTGCTTTTCCTCGACTCCAGCAGCTTCTTGGCGAATGATTGACAGATTTAGCTTTTTTTTATGTTCAAGGCAGGGGATTGTGCTCTTAGGCCAGTCTTCATCAGCCAGTAGTTATTACAGCTTGCTTGTGTAGGTTTGACTCTCTGGACAGGCTCTCGACTCGGTTTGAGGCTAACTTTCTGGACTCTTAAAGCAGCTGCTGTATCTTTGCGTCGTTGTAGCATGAAGCCAATGCACAGCAGGATAAACTTCGATGTCAAATCCGAAAGTCTGATTACTGCGATTGTAGCGGACATTCAGAGAGCAGGGTCCTCCCTGGCGAGCTGCCGCTCAGTGAGCGCATGGTGTCGTCTTTCTCAGTGTTTTCGTCCTCAAACGCATGGTAGCGGTGGCGACCTCGTGTTAAAAATAAGCGGCCCAAACTAGACGAAGGGACCGATTGATCGGACTCGACCAATCACTCGTCCGTCCAGGGAACCGTTCGGGCTTAAACTCATACATGTTTTTTTGTTTTTTTATTTGGACTGTTGATGAATGAGCCAGTACAACGAAAAGCGTTGCCAAACTTCTCCGGTGTTCTCCCAAAGAGCTCGCTTTGTTTTCTCCTGTGGCACATGCCCTCCGCCGTTGACCCGGGCGACGTTTGCGGCAGAACCAGAACCCGCCAACCTGAACAAAGAGCGCGAGAGAGAGAGACTTTGATAGATGTCCTCGTCTTGTCAATGAGTTGGTGTGTTCAAAGATTTCTTCTTCGTGCACGCTCAGATATTTTATTTTTTACAATGGTGTTTTTTTTTGTTTGGTAAACCCCCAACCCTCGGATTGCTGCCTCACTATTCTGTATATAAAGAAACTCACAAGCGACAACTCAGCTTAAAGGCATACCCTCATAATCCGCGTTTATTTTTCATTTACCCATTTTTACTTTACCTGTACATGAAGATATTAGCGTCCTAAGCAAGCGTGCAGGTCTGACTCCCACCGCGGTGGGAGCGGGCTGAAACAGACGGACGGAGCAGATCTGGAGGGCTGCGAACCGTCGCCGTACATCAGGATCAGCCGTGACTTCTCAGCGATGCCAAATGTTAATCTGTCTCTCTTTTCTCCTCCGTCTCCTCCCTCTCTCCCGCCCCACCCCCGTCTCTTTGTACATTGTTTTCTATTTATTTAAAAGCAGAAATATATGGAGTGTATCGAGCATGGAAAGGCAAACAAATGTTAGTTGATTTTAAAAAAGAAAAAGGATGGGCTTTTATTTTACAGCAAGTATATTTGTTTATTCTAGGGATTTGGTTCCTCTCTATTTTTTGTTTTTTGTTTCTTTTTGGAAGAATAAAGTCATTTTCCATTCCTAAACATTTGTCTGGGTTATTATCTTGTCTAACGGTGGAAACAAGGACACAACACATTCAATGAATTAGGTTTAGAAAATGTGCAATACAATGTTTTTTAAATTTGTTTTTCCTAAATTCAGACTTTCTGCTTATTCATGCACATTTTGTCACATTACAGCCACAAGCTTTGATGCATTTCATAGAGGATTTATGGGATAGGCTAAAGCTAAATAGCAAAATAATGTGACATAATTTTCAATCTTTCTTACAAAACAATATCTGAAAAGTCCTGCTCTCTTTTCTACATTCAGCCGCCTTGAGTCGATCATTTATCGGCAGTAGCTGCCCGCATCTGTACCAGCTTTTCACATCTAGAGACTACACATTTGTCTAGTTCTTAGCCTAATGGCTCTAACTCAGACTTTGATTAGACCATCCTAACATGTATTTGCTTTGATCTAAACCAGATCATCAAAATAAACACTTTGCTGCTTCAGAACCTGGATGAGTTGCAATGCTTGATAAAACCATAAAGCTCTCCAGCGAAAAATCATGAAGTAAAATATCCAACCGTCAGTTTCTGACGTCAAGTAGGATTAGGTCACAACCAGCACCATCTAATCCACCTCTCTTTAGGTGGATTAGTACCAATATGGACCTAGTTGTGATTGAGATGCTGCAGTGAGACTTTAAATAGGCCATTCATGCTTATGAAACCCTCCAATGTGACTAAATTAAACAATTCTGGAAAGCAGGGTGGATCAAACTAAAAGACTAATTTGAAAAGACTAATTTCCAGTTATTGCAAACATTTACTGGCAGTTGTTTCTGCCTAAGGTGGTACAACCAGTTATTAGGGTTAGGTGGGGAGTGATCCATTTTTCCCATGAGAACAGGTTTAGTTTGCCGGTTTCCCCACAATAAACTAAACAAATCTGTCTGGGAGTTGATATTTTTCACAAGGAAGTATAAATCCTGAACGTGACGATACTTGTGAAGATTTTCTTCACTGACAAAAATGCACTTAAAAATGAATTATTTGAATGAAAAATGTTTATGCTAATATTCTTTCCCTAAACAACCAAACCAACCAAGAGTCTGTTGTGTTTCTTTGTGTGTGATTTTGTTTTAGACCAGTTTTATAGAAATGTCGCTGGATCCAACTGGACATGCAGCTTAGTCGACCACAGCACAACAGATGGTTACCATGGTGACTCCATGGTGACTGAATGATGACTGGTGGAGAGACATGTTGAAAATGCTTCACACAAGTGGAACGGTTAAGTTTTTATAATATACAAAATAGCAAAACGCATGTTAGGAAGATCTGTTATGAGATTTTATGTTTGATTTGGACAAATTGATTTTTTTTTCCTCAGATCACAATAAATTAGAAGAACTTTGATTTACAAATTGGACTGTATGTGTTTTAATAAAAGATATGTTATAGACGTTTCACCATTAACTCTGAGCTCACACAAAACATAAAAAACAACCCTGCGTAATAAAACCTTTATAAACACTGCAGCAGCTTCACTGCCGCAACACAATGGCCTGTCTGAAGAAAACACTTCACTCAGCCGTTTTACAATCGGCAACAGAACGGTGCGTTAAGTTTCAGTGGAGAGGACGACTGTGACCCCGTCTCCTCCGGCCTCGGCTGTCCGCCACGCTGCGCTTCACTTGGCTGAGCTTCACACAGGAGAACAAAACAGATGAAACTCTTTGTACGCCGTCACGAAAAGAAATCGTCCTTTTCAGGTTCCCATCTCAGTTTGACGCGTCCAGATCCGATCAGCTCAGGCGCTTCCTTGTTTGTTTTGTGTATATTTGCGTATATAATCTTGTGATGTAAAAACACGTCTGGCTTTTCTGTTATTCCAGCAACACTTAGATGGCGAAGGATTAAAATGGCTTCCTGACAGATGAGGCTGTTTGTCTACGTCTGTTTCTAGTGTGACGCATTCGGCCTTATTTCAGTGTTGGAGTTTGTGACTGGACGCCTTAACTCAGCAGCGTCCCTGCAGCTGAGTGAATGCTCTGACCTCCTCCAGAGGCTGGTGGTTTATCTGGGAGTCCAGGATAAAACACACTAATCACTCATAACACGACGGTCACTGACAGGCACTGCTTCAATAGGTTCTCCTGGGAAAACCTGCATCCTGACTTTCTCATGGATGTCACCACCAACAGAGCCTTGAACCCTTTTCTCATTTTTGTCCCGTTTCAACCTCAAACGTTAATGGATTTTATGAGGGACTAAGACAAAGTTATGCTTAATCATGTAGAGAAAAAAAGATTGTATTTAACATTGTTCCAACAAAACCTTACAGGTGGATCAACCAAAGGGGAAAGACACTTTTAACGCAGTGTAGCCACAAACTGCGGTCACTCTTTTAACATGAACAAATTGGCAGTAGCGTCAGCCACCCTTTTAAATTCCTGTCACAAAAAATGTTTCCACTAGTTCTAGAAACTAGAACTAGTTTCTAGTACAACCTTTGAATTTTACCAAAGGCTGAACTAGAAATCTGAGGGCTTTTATTTTGAAGGCCTCAGATCTCAGTTCTTCCTCTTGAGTGAAGCAAGTTAAGCCCAACACTGTGATTGTGAAACATATTTGCCAAAAAAACAAAACAAAATGTCTTAATTATTGTATTATTGCAGCAGCTCATGAGTCTGGTAAGGCAGCCATTTTTAAACATGGCACCATGCCAGCTTCCACCACCAGATGGCGGTAATGCATCCACTGTTTGATTAACCAGCTCTAGGAGAACTTGCCTGTCTCTAAGATTCAAAAGTTGAGGAGTATTTTTAAAACAGATGAAAAAACCCCAACATCCCACAGCTCTGTCCCGGAGAATGGAGACAAAGATCATGACCTCTGGATTAATGAGTCTAAGCTTGAAATATTTGGAGATCAGAAGAGAGATCACCTCACCTCCTTAGCAGCTGTGAAGCACAGCAGTGGAAGTGTCATGGTTTGGAGATGATTTGCTCGACCATGAAGTCTTCAGGGTATCAGAGGGCGCTTGAAGAAAACCCTAGACTACCTGTGAAAATCTGAACTTTCACAGAAAGAAAGAATTGGACCCTGCAACAAGACAATGACCTAAAACGTACAGATAAGTGGTTCCTCATCCAGAAACTGCTTTCTAGTTAATATATTTGGTTTAATAAGTGAATTGTTGTCGTTGTAATGTGTGTTTTCTAGGTAACGACAATAAAAACCCCACAGGGAGAACATTTAAAGCTCTACAGAGCCTAACTAGGAAGAGTGTTGGATCAGCCTCAATGCGGCCTCTCTTCAGCATCCTTCCTTTGGACTCAGTGACAGCTGGAACAAACGCATCTCGGAGTTTCTTAACCTCAGAAGGCTCGTCGTTTCACTGACGTGGCGCTGATCCAGCAGCGGAACGTGACAGAGATCCAGAAGCTGTCAGCCTCGCCGCGGCAGCCGCTGGCTCCGTCGCACCAGGCCCGTCTGCGGCAGCCGATGTCGACCCCCGCCTTCAGATAAGTTGTGACAGCTGTAAATTGAGAGGAGGCGAGTGGAGGAGAGGAGGGGGCTGCTATTTTTATCTCCCATTCAACCGGGCCGAGAAGCCGTCTCTCTTTCCGTCTCTGCTGAAAGCCGCCGGACCTTCTGGATCTCTCCTTTCTGCCTCAGCGGAGAACCTTCTGGAGACCGGGGCGAGGCATTAAGACCAGCAGACCCTCGGCGGTGTGGGGAAGGAGTTCAAAGCGGAGACGAACAGATTGTAGACAGGGAAGAAGACGTCAAGAGACACCAACAGGCCCAACATGGCTCTGCTGTGCTATAACAGAAGCTGCGGGCAGAAGTTTGACCCCGACAAGAACAAGGATGGTGAGCTCCTTCTGCCTGGTTCTCTCGTTCTCTGCCCAGCGCGTTGCGTTATAGTTGACTTCGTAAAGAAGCTCTGATCTTTTCTGCTTCTCCTACTTCTGAGGAGCCATCACAAAGTTTTCAAGTTATCCTTTTTGCTGAAGTCAAGCACATGTGGCCATGCTTGTGTTTTTTTCTGGTCTTGATGTTCAAATCAAATAGAAAGTGCTGGTAGAAATATGCAAAGCCTTTATAAATGTGCAGATATGTAGAGAGCAAGTGAGTGGATTGAATTTTGTTGGAAAGCAGAAAAGCAAAAAGCTAGAGTGCGAGGCATGCGGCCACGTTTCTGTGGAAGGACTCCAGGGCCTGGAGATCCTTATATGGGACATCCATCACCTCTACATAGCCAGGACCATGTGTGTGTTTGCATGTGTGTGTGTGTGTGTTTGCATGTGTGTGTGAACCAGGTTTTTATATCCTCGTGGGGACCTGTGAGGTGGTGGGGGACCATTGCTCCTTGTGGGGACATTTTCTTGGTCCCCATGAGGGAAAATGCTGTTTTTGGGTTAGGTGGTAGGGCAAGGGTTAGTGTTAATGTTAGGCTGTGGAAAATGAATGGAAGTCAATGTAAAGTCCCCACAAGTCATGAAAACACAAGTACTTTTACAGTGTGTGTGTATGTGTATATGTGTGTGTGTGTGTGTGTGTGTGTGTGTGTGTGTGTGTGTGTGTGTGTGTGTGTGTGTGTGTGTGAACAGCTGTTGTGTCCTGCTGACTGTGTGGGGAACTATATGTCCTTTCCCTGCTTCTGAAACAAACTTATAGAAAACCTCAAAGCTGCTGAAACACTGAGTTCCTTTAAATCAAGGCTAAAAACCCACCTGGAACATTGATCAACATTTTTGAGGTGTATTTGCTTTATGATTTTGACGATGACAAAATGTAATGTTTATTGCTTGTTTCATAATTGGTGACTGCATGATGCTTCTATGATTTGAACTGCCTTCTACAAATAAACTTGTCTTCCCTCCCCAACAACAGATTCCTGCCTCTTCCATCCAGGAGTCCCCATCTTCCATGACGCCCTGAAGGTGAGCCGATCTCCAGGTCCTGTTGGTCCAGAACACAAACAGCATCGCTCCATGAATGTGTGTCTGTTTTCAGGGTTGGTCCTGCTGCAAGAAGAGGACAACAGACTTCTCGGAGTTTCTCTCCATTAAGGTAGCAAATAATAAAAGTACATTTAATTTAAGATTAGGAGTATTTGGAGAGCAAGCAAGGGAGGCTACCAGGAGATATTCAGCTCCTTTTGATGAAACTGTAATCAAGCAGATGGAGAAAAAGAAAATCCACTGGAGAAAAACTGTTTCATGTAAAAAGAAGTGAGAGAAAAGCGTTTTTGACTTGCACCAGTCGGCGATGAAATGAACCGCAAACTCCAGTGAAACCAGTTGATTATTCTAAAAAATAAAAGAAAGACTTCATGTAGCTTACTGCATCAAAAACAAAAAACACTAAAGAAATATTTGTGAACAAACTAAATTAAACCAACTACATTTAAGGGCTATTCCACTTTTTTAGGGAATCTGGAATCTTTGATGATCTTAAGTTGAAAATGTGAAACATTTAAACAGGTCAAAGCTAAAATGTTTTATTCATCGATAAACAGAGTCTTTATTTTATTTGTGAAAATAGACCAAAAAAACAGCATTTTTAAAGTTTTGATGGTATTAAATGGAAATAAGAGACAAAACTGCTGACTAAAACTCAACAGACTCATTTTTGCTGACACATTTGCTGCCTTTGCAGCATTAAATGCATTTCTTTAAACCACTTTTAAATGGGCTTTTTCTTCCTGTTAAACTATCTTACAATGGACATTTTTAATCAATTAAAATATTTTAAATATATAGCCTATGAGATCTTCTCTACTTCTTATGTTGTTTCTGTAATAAACAAGACAAGAAAAAAATTGAAAAGAATGAAAAAAAAATAAATAAATATGCTGTAAACATTTGACACCCGTATGAAGTAGTTTGCTTTTTTTTTTTTTTTTTTGACAAAGGTCTTGTCACTTTTGCCTGTTTTCCTGGTCTTTTTGAAATTATGGTTAAAGAGACTTCATACTGCATTGTAACTATTGTTTTGTTTATTTTGGATATTTAAACTGTTTTACAATTACATTGTAAAATGTTGTTTATAAATTTTTTTTTGTTATTTTAGAGAGGATGTACCAAATTTACATTAATTTTACTTTTTCAACTAATATTTATGTTGAAAATGGTCTCAAAAAACAATATTTTTGTTTATTTCAATCATTTCTCCAACTGTTTATCGAACTTGTGATAAACTGTAAACTAGATTTTGGATCCAACAAAATCGTCCAACTTTCCAATGAAACTGCCACCACCAAGTTTCTGATGAACTTTACATTTATTATCAGCAAAAAACTCCATGTTTGAATGCAAAAATTCAAATTTCAAACGACTTACATTTTCCAAGGATTATAGCTTCAGTATATGTGACGTCATGGCAGAAGAAATCAGTAATTAATCCTTTTTATCTGTTAAAATCGTGTTGAAAAATTTAGGTTTGGCCAAAGAAAAAAATTAACTGCTAACTATCGTTAATACGGATGTGTTCACACGCAGGGCTGCACCCGTGGGCGCCACAGTGACGTGAAGCCCCAGGAGCCTCTGAGGCCCGAGGTGTCGTCAGATAAGAACGAGGCGAAACCCGCCAGCGACTGGGAGTTCATCTACCAGGGCCCCAAATCTGCCGAGGCGCTGCAGAAAGAGAGACCCAGGTGAGGGATGGAGCTTCCACCCTGCAGCACTCTGAGGTGTTTCAGTTTGCTCAGACATCCCTGCTATTCATCCAGACAGGTCAGGGTGAGGTCAGCTGCAGTGTACGTAGAGTAATAAATAATTCTCCGTAAGCCTATCCTGATGTGTGTACCAGGTTTTTATATCCTCATGGGAACCTATTTCTGTCTACAATGTTGGGTTGTGAGGACATTTTCTTGGTCCCCATGAGGGAAATTGTTGTTTTTGGGTTAGTGGTTAGGTCTGTGATGGTTAGGTTTAGGGTAAAGGTTAAAGGAAGGGTTAGGTATGTGATGATAAGGGTTAGGCTGCAGAAATTAATGGAAGTCGATGTGAAGTCCCACAAGTGATGAAAACACGACTGTGTGTGCATGTGTGTGTCTACACAGCTCAGACCAGCCCATGACCAAGTTGCCCCACAAAGTGTCAGCGTCTCTCATTCAGGCGCTGGAGAAACTGGGACTGGACAGGAGCTCAGAGAGCGAGCAGAAAGGTCAGTCCTCCTGAAGGCGACTTGATCTTCTCAAGAGAACCAGGAGCAAAAATCCACGTTTCGGCCTTAAAACATGCTTTATCACAACAGAGCTGAAGATTAAAGCAGTGTTTCAGTTTCTCATCTTCATTTCTTTTAAAGGAATGAGGATCATCATGTTAACATTGATTGAATCCAAATCTTTGCTCAAGTTTTAGAGCACAGTGTCTGCGCATCCGTAAAAAAATATTCAAATTAAGGCCTTAAAATGTCTTAACATCATTGTGAACTTTCCTTACCTACGTTTTCTCATTACAGGACTAATCTTGTATAATCTATGTTTTGTTTGTTTTTTCTTGCTGGACTTTTCTGTCTGGCAAAAGTTTGAGTCACACGCAGACATCTTTATTACAATATGTGAGGCTGTTAGCTAGCGCTAACTAGAAAGGGTAAATTTATTGCCCGTTTGCTCTACAACGTTTGTTTTTGCCACCAGTTCACTTCTGTTGCCAGCTATCAGCATTCTGTGCAGATAAGCTAGGAAAAAATAAGCAGTTTTCTTGAACATTTCTGTTTTGATTCATTCATAATAGCCTTAAAAAGCTATAAGAAATGTTTTTTTAAAGCTTTCTAAAGTTTGTTCCTCTGGTATTTGTATTTTATGTCTACATTTAACTTTACAGCTACATATTTTTGATAGAGCAAACTAATGAATAATTGTGAAGTTCAATATAGTTTTATATATATATATATATATATATATATATATATATATATATGTAAGAGAAGCAGTCAGTCAGCATGATACTGCCACCACCGTGTTTCAATGGCGATTCTGTGTTCGGATAAATGTGTGGTGTTAGCGTTTTGCACGTAGCATTGAATTTCCACAACTAAATTACATTGAATTTTTTGTCTCTACTTTGAAAACTATGTAAAATTTATATATTTTTTTCCATAAACATTCCAGCACTCCTATTTTTGTAAAAAAATTACATATTTTTTTATTTTAAGTTCAAACACCTAACATGGTTCTTTAAAAATGACATCTAGTTTTGCTAAGTTGTCTTTTTTTTCCAAACATCTGTGGCTCTAAACAGCTTCCTTCATCCAGATCCAGGGTAAAATGGCTGCTGTTTGTTTTCTATCAAACCTCTGAGGCCTTGACCGAACAGCTGCATTTACATCAAGACTAAATTACACACACAATCACTAATCAGCTGCCGTCTGAAGGTAATCATTTGCTTCACACTTTATCTGCAGGTGTCAAAGTGAAGCGGCCGAATACAAACGTGTGCCACACTACTTCTGTAATCTCTAGTAGGAATGTCTAGTTTTGGCGGTATTAATACGTCAACACTGGATTTCATTCGTAATTCAACAGTTATTGAGTTATTCTGCACCTGTATGCTGAAAGATCCCTACACCTTTTTTCTCAGACTATGTGTTTGAAACTGGAATGAAACAGTCCTCACTCGTCTCTCTGTCATTGTTTCGTCTCACAGAGAGGGAGGACGTTATGCACGGGACGCGCTGCAAGAACACAGGCTGCAAAACAGTGAGTGTCTGGTGTGTTTCAGTGTGTGTGTGTGTGTGTGTGTGTGTGTGTGTGTGTGTGTGTGTGTGTGTTTAGGTGGCGTCTCTGGCATTCCTGCCCAGGCCCAAAATAGTCGCTGATCTGACATCAGCAAAAGCTGAGAAATTCATTATCTGCAGCGGTGGCTGATGTCTGCACATGGGAGGAAACTGCAAGAACTGCAGAATGCAGTGATTTCACATTAAGGCTTCCTATTGGCACTGAACTATACTTGAATTATTTTAATTAAATATCAAGGCAATGTCTGTATATAACCGTCTTTTACTGAGCTCCGTTTAAATTTCAGTCTCTAGCTGTATTGCAGTCAAGACCAAGACAAGACTTTTAGGGACTGAGACCATTGATATGTATATTATATAATTATCAGATAATTATAAGTCAAGACCAGTGTCCCACTCTAATAGGTGACATTAGCTTGTGCACAAAACTAGCTAATGTAATGTGACAGCTGTCAAGAAACGGAGGTCTTGCCCTACAGCTTACAGTATATTGTACATTGGTATAGATAACTTAATATGTATAGCAAATATTGACTAAGTCTCTCTGTATAAAGGCCGGGTAGAGAGTTTTGGTACTTACCTCTCGTTGTTTTTCCCTTCTAAGTGACGATAAAGGTTTGCCCGAGTCCCCACAGTCTCTGAAGTCGCTCTATGCTTTCTTCTGGATGTTGCTTTACAAATATGCAGACTTTATAATGTATAAACTGTATTGACTTCCTCCAGCTCCCATGGGGATGGTGACAGCGGCAACAAAAATATATTAGCATTGAGTCACGTTATTGCTTGGATATGAATCTGCACTTTTTCTTTTCTTTTTATTTATCAGCATGAAAGAAAGCATGCTAATAAATAAATTGAAAACTGTTCTGACAATTTAGTTATATTTCCATGTATTGAAATAAAATGTGACCAAATGTGAGACCTCAGGTCTCGAGTACTTCTAGAGAGAGCTGATTTTACAAAGTTTTGTACCATTTGTAAAATACAAAATCAAACCCATTAATCACTCTTATATTGACAAAGTTTTGAACCACTTTGTGTTGATCTATCATAAATCTCTAAAACGCAGTGAGGTTTCTGGTTGTGATGTAAAGAAAACGTGGAAAAGTTCCACCCGTCTGTGGAAGGAAATTTATTTCATGCACAGGGATGATTTTATCTACAAATTTTTTCCTCAGCTAATCAACAAAAAGGTGTATTAATAGTTAAAATGTATTTACCGAAAGCACACACAGGTCCCTGTAAATATAGGAAAACACAAACACTGCTGTGCTTCAACTTACTTCCTAAGGCTTTTGAACCTGTAAGGTTTAATCGCTCCATCTAGTGGACATATCTACTAACAGCAACACCTTTCAGTGACATTTTAAATAAATTACTGGTCAGAAAGTAGACCACTGGAACTGCACAGGCCTGGATATGTAAGATTTTCAGGCTCATGCAAAGGTGTAGTTGGTCTAAAAATGCACATCTGGATTAGAAATGTGCAAATCTCAAGATTCAGACAAACACTCCTGGTTACTGACCTTATCCTGTGACTCAGGATTCATTGATCAAAGCATCTCTGATCAATAGCGTCTCATCTGTTTGTTCAGGTCTATGCAGGCCCAGACACAGACATGGAGGTCTGCACCCACCACCCTGGAGCGCCCGTCTTCCATGAGGGGTAAGAAGGAAGGAATTCACTGCTGCGTGTTTCCCTCTTGTTTGCTCAACGTCTAATCCATTATTCCAACATCATAATATTTGCATGGCTCCGCTCTCAAACAGCAGCTACATGGCTTCTATAAAGCAAGAGTGTTAACAGTGTGAAGGTTGTGAGAGGCAAGCGAGAAAGGAGGCGGCTGAAATGGGAAACAAACATTTCTGCAAGTTCCACCTTAAATTTAAGACCTTTGAAGATCATTATGAATGACTTTCAAGGCCTATATCTCCATAATTTCATCCATCCAACTGCATCAGTCCATGATAGATGCAAAAAAAGATAACTAGCTAGCTAATCAGCAGCTAATCAGCAGCTAATTAGCAGCAACCTCAACCATCTCAAGTCAAAGATGTTTGCGAGTAACAAAAACTTTTCTTTGACAGAAAAGTTCTAGGAGAAAAAAATAATACATACGAGATTAAATAGTCCCGACAAAATTAAATTTAAGACCCGTGATCTACATATTAAAGGCCAGCTTGCTTTTTAAAAAATAATTTAAGGCATTTTAATGCCTTAATTTTAGATCCATGAGTCTAATACTTTGAGGAAGTGAAGTGCGTCGTTGCTTCTGGTGTTCTTCCTGCTCCGGATCAAACAACTGCGACGATTTCTTCTTCTAGGTACAAATACTGGAGCTGCTGCTGCATAAAGACAACAGACTTCAACGCGTTCCTGGACCAGAAGGGCTGCACCACGGGGAAACACCGCTGGGTTGCAAAGCAGGTACACACACCACCTACATCTGAGGGGAAACAGGCAGAAGTTCTGTCTCTCCGTGAATGATTTATTTATTTTTATGTTCTCAGGATAAGAAGAAAGTGGCATGTCGACATGACTGGCACCAAACTGCAAACACGGTCGTGGTAACAATTTACGCCAAGAACTCAAATCCTGATTTCTGCAGCGTAGAAGCAAATCCAACCGTGGTGAGCAGCAGGAATAATCATTCAGTGTTGATACAGACATGACAAAAAATGAATAAAAAAATGCCCAGAATTATTCATGAAATCCGATCCATGAACTTTTATGGAGTTTCACTTCTGTTTCCTGTCTTGCAGCTCATATGTCAAATCCAGTTTGAGAACAAGATTTTCAAGAGAGAATTTCACTTCTGGGGGGAAAGTATCACTAGAAACTTTGATAAAGTTGTAGTTATTGGCACAGGCCATAGTTTTTTAACTAGAAACTTATATTTATCTGTTCTGTAATGATTTTTCAGGTGATCGACGTCAAACAGAGTTCGGTCAACATGGTCCCGTCTAAAGTGGAGATCACGCTCCGTAAGGCCAACCAGGTGTCCTGGGGCAAACTGGAGGACCCGAACTACACGCCAGAGCCGGAGCCCGTCGACGACGACGACGTCGTCAACGACAACCAGGAGTCCCAGCAGCCCGACTGGGACATCGCCGACGACGACATCAGCGACTCGGACGAGGAGTGGGCCTACGACACGCCGCAGAACAAGAGCCAAGGGGGCGATAGTGAAGAGCAGAGGAAGAGGAGGGAAGAGCAAGAGGCGCAGAATTTAAAAAGGAAGGAGGTGGAGGAAGAGATGAAGAGGCTGATGCAGGAGCAGAAGAGGGCGGAGGAGGAGCGGAAGAAGCTGGAGGAGCAACGGAGGGAGGAGGAACAGGAAGGATATGAAGACATGCCAGACCTGGAAGACCAGGATGCTGATGTGGAGTGATGTGAAAAAAACAAACAGAATTGTCCTTATTTTTAGCAACCAATGCTAAATATTCTCATTTTTCTGCAGTAACTTTATCAGGTGTTTTTGAAGAATTGTAACTTTTTGTGGGTGATAAAATAATGAGCCTGTTGAAATCTTTTGATTATACAAAAGACAATTATAGAAATAAACCTTTTTTCTCTGTCTAAAGTTCTTTAGAATTTTTAGTTATATTGGACAAACTATGAAATTAAAATAAGATTAGCACGGCTAATGTTAGTGAACGTTAATGTCGTTTTGTGCATGAGTGAGTAGCTGTTGTTAAAGAAACGATTACATAGCTATAAGTTAGAAAACGTAGCTAAACATCGAGACATTATGCAGCTAAATGTTTAGCTACAACAAAAATTGTGGCCGTTCAGCTTAATATCCTGTCATTTAGCTGAAAAGCCTGCAAACCTTTGGTAAAATGTTCAGGTGAAGCTACTGTATATTTAGGATATGTATTATATATATATTTAGTAAAATATTAAGCTAAATATTTAAATATTTAGGGAGGTTATTATGCAAAACTGACTCTTTTCAGATTTATGTCACATTATTCTGTTATTTATTCCCCCAACAGAAAACACACCTGGAGTGATGCTTTGATTCTTCCTTGGATGTCTGAGAAATCCTTGAATCCTCCATGGCAACCATTCGGGGGTGCCTAAACGCTTGCTCATGAAAAGTGCCGCATATTATCCAAAGTTCCCAACCCACAGAGCAACTCAGCTCCTACAAACTAGCGGCAGCAGCAAATAGCAAACACCTGTTGGGCTCATCATACAAACTACGACGCTCTAAGAATGGATGTAAACGGCATCATGGAGAAGCATCATGATTAGTGTTGGAAGCTTCTTAAAGAGATAGGACTATGATGCAAAGTCACACTTTTATTTTTTACATATGCAGCGTGTAAACATGACTGCAGTTTGAAAGAGAGAAGCCTAAGTGAGACTTTATGATCCATATCTGAGCACAGAATGGAAAGATGTGAAGAAGCTGGAAGCTCAATGACTCAGTGTCTTTATTCGTAAAGCAAGCACTTAAGATCTGCAGCTGCTGAGTCATGCTTGGATTGTGTGTCAGCACATTGTTTTCATTAGTAAAGGCCTGCGGTGAGTCTGTGAGTCCAACCTACACAGAGCTGCTGGTGGATGGCCTTGAGAGAGACATTGTATAGGAAAAGCTCAATTTAAACAAAAACTGGTGACAAACGGCTTAGTAGCACGGAGTAGGAGTGATTCTCTATAGGACTGTGTTTTTAAAGCTTTAATAATACAACAAATAGTTTCCGGTTTTGGTTATGTTTGTCGTTAATCAGAAAAGCTAAGAGGGCCACAGATTTGGATTAAAGTATGTTCATATTTCAGTGGCCCTGATCTCTCTCTATATAAATATAATTTTAAATCTATGCCTATGCTTGAAAATATGAGAGAAAAATATAAATATTGGAGTACCTAGCTAAACTTTTTAAACACTACATGAGGTACATTCATGTTTAGTCCTTATCTTTATGACTGAAAGCAAAAAAAAGCAACAAAAAAAAAGTTCTTGTCACTTTAAATTGTACAAAATTCAACATGACAAAAAGACAGAACCGTCACACTTCAATAATTCATTTAATCTCCAGAGGGTTGCACTGACTTTGTCTTTGTTATACACCGCACATGATAGCACACGAAAACACCTCAAGGTCGTGCAACATCTAGTCTGGCTTCCTGCACAGTCTCTGCTGCACCAACGCCGTTAAACATTTCCAATCTGCAGATTTCCTCCGCCGGCATTTTCACCGCAGCTCCAGCGATTGGAAGAGTTTCCATCCAAATCCCCGTTTTTGCATTTTGAAAACAAATTACACAAAATCTAGAAAAACAATGGCAATCTTTGAAAAGAAAATCCAAAAGACAGTCAATAAAATGATTCTTAAAAAACAAACAGGCAACCAGTTTTTTTTTGTTTTTTTTTTAGAAAATGGCTTTCATACCTCAACATCTTGGTCATCGTTTTCAGTACAGCATATTGCAATCAAACTGAAAAGCACTCAAAGGTTGGCTCGACAGCGGCTGAACACCTCGGCTGTGTAAACGAGTCATTTGTAATCCATAAATAACACTGGACAGTTTCAATATGTAGACTTAAGATTTTCAGAATAATTACAGTTTTCAACATCTTTTACATTGCGGTAGGCGCGAGGACATCATCACATCATTTAAAACCACCAACGTAATAAACCTTGGTTTTTACATCTGTATTTATATACGCTTTATGATTGGTTAGATATTACATTTCACCAGCACATTTGTATCCATATACAATATCTTAAATATCTTTTCGTCAAATCATTTTTAAAATAATTCACTCAAAATTTCAACACACGTACATATGCAAATGTTTGTTGTTGGTTTTTTTTCCTATTAAGTTTGCGTTGTTGTAAAGTGCAAGGCAAAGATACAGTAAACTTTGAAATGTACGACACGCGACGACTTTTGCATCTGAAGCGTGTCAAAAGCTTGCACACACACGCTTTCATACACACTCATACGGACGCACACACACACGCAGACACACACACTTCATTAAGTCTTAAACCCAAAGTACAGACTTGGCACAACAACCACTAAAGCCTCTAAGGTTTTGAGCGTGTAGCTGGCACACTATGGATACAGTAGCACAATCCTACCACAGCTGAACATGTACAGCGCCTCACAGTGACTACTTCCCATCAGGGGATTAGCCTGATTCATCTAAACAAGTTACCAAAATTAATAGCTGTTTTTTTTTTGTTTGTTTCCACCAGTAGCCTAGTAGAAATGCTAGTAGCTTAGCTAATGTATGTGACTTTTAAGCTTGAAGCAGAAAAACTTAACAGTTAAAGTTAAATTTATGAATCCAGCATTTTAACACTTAAATCAATGTAAGCTAAATAAGAAAAAAAAAAAATGGAACAGCTAATTTTGTGCCTCGCTTTAAGCTAGCTTGTGAGTTAAGTAAGCTAATTCCATTTAGCCGCTAAATTTCTCAGTACATTATCACATCTAAAATGTTCATGTTGTTACTCCTTCAACAACTATATATCTATATTTTCACTTATGGTTATGAAACAAAAAATAAAAAATTCAACATATTGGTTTAAACTCCTTTTTAAATAAAATATGGCAGAAAGTGCCAAATTAGCTAATTCATACCCTGCAGTTTATTTTACTTTCCACTCAATATCAAAGTCTATATAACATGATCTATGGGTCTGCAAGCGCACACTTGATGTAAGCGAGCCGTCAACAGGTAATCTTTGAGTGGCGTGACTGTAAAGCAGCCAGATGCAGGCTAGCTGATAGTCTGACAAATAACGTTAAATACGTGTCGTTTTCTTATTAGAAAAACAGCAACAAGGTATCATTTTTAGAACTTAAACAGTGAATAAATTTAGAAGAACTTAGTATTTTGTTTGTCATTTCTAAAGTGTCCATAAAAATAAATCTCACATGAAAATGTTGTCACTTTTAAATGGAAGTCTATGAAACCTATATTTTAGTAATTTAAGCCAAATAGCAACTATGTTCAACAGAAGCTCAAAAAATATTGACTTAGAATAAAAACTTGTTCAACAATGGTCCTTCTGGATATTCTCAAAAACTAGTATGGCGTTCACAAATATCGCTGGTCTCAACAAGCAAGCTAAAATGTGCCACTCTGAGGCGATTTCCACTGTGAGGCGAAGAAAGGCATGGCGTGCATGCAGGAACACAGAACGGCGTCTATATGTGTGACTGAACCTTTCAAAGGGGGAAGCAGCAAAGCCAGGACAGCTTCACAGATTACCATTTAGGAAAATAAGGTATACAAAAAATAGATATATATTTGCCATAATAATAATAGCTTTTAACCACAGACAAGGCAAAAAAAAAAAATCAAATACATATTAGTTCTTATTCGTATATTTAGTATACA
Organism: Alfaro cultratus; assembly: GCA_903066825.1. NCBI lineage: Eukaryota > Metazoa > Chordata > Actinopteri > Cyprinodontiformes > Poeciliidae > Alfaro > Alfaro cultratus. Next base: position 85,333 of record CAEFZX010020663.1, read on the forward strand.
ATCATGTAGTATGACAAAGTAAGAGCAACACACTGAGAAGCTGCTGAGTCGTATCAAAGTGTCCTTGATGCTTCCTCCTCCTGTAAACACCGTCACCAGACAATGGCAGAAAAAGATCGACCTCACCGAGTCATTTCGCCCGGCGCTGCTCCTCACAACGGTTCTGAATTCAAGTGTAAAACACGCGCAGCAGGGGGAGAGTTCACTCCCACGTAAGTCACATAATGAAACCCAACGATGTACTTCTAAACCCCGCCGAGTTCGACAAAACGACTCACGCTTGGGTTGGGGTTTTTTTTTCCGTTTTTTGTTTTTGCGGCAGAATCGCACGAGTCCACTGAAGAACCACTTTAAAAGGACGACAACAGAACCGCGGCGGAGCCGAACTGAACAGCATCTTAATTCACAGGTTATTAAAAGTCCACACAAGTACATTCCTTAGGATATTTTTGTTTGTTTGTTGTTGTTTTTTTGCAACATTGAAGATATTTTCCAGTTCAGCAGACGATAAAGATGAGACATCTCAGTTTGTTCATTTTTGTTGATTTTGTTGCCGTAGGGAGTTTTCATGGCAGTAGCAACAAGAAATAAATATGCAGTCCAAAGGCTAGTCAGAAGTTCGACATATAAAGAAGAAAAAACAAAAAACAAAATAAAAAAACTCCTAGATTGTAACAACTTAGGATAAAAACTAAGGTTTACACCTGACATGCGAGGTGAGCACCACGTAAACGCATTTCCTTGTTTTCCCACTACCTGCATGGTTTCTCTCTTTGACTTGCAGTCAGAAATGAAAGCAAAATGGCGGCATTAACGCAATGCCACGCCGAAACTGGCCCCACTTTTTAAAAAAAGAAGAAATTGGGCGGCGGGAGGAGGGGATACCTGCTGGTTTGCAAAAAACCAGATGACGAAGAAATAAAACAGAGCAAAATGCTTAAAAGTAGGGAAGGAGGCATTACTTCAGTTTGTGATTCCTCTGGGAAGCCGAGGGGCCTCACGACTGGACAGGAAGAGGGTCAGAGGTCGTGCCCTCTCCTGTTGGAGGGGGGCAGTAAAGCGAGGCGCAGGCGTTCAGTTGACTGAGGAATCTGCCTCAGTGGCTCCACTTTTAAGATCCCACGTTCCTGCAGGAAGCACAGAAAACCCACAACTTTAAATTAATTTTAAAAATGTTTGTAAACTCTGTTAATGGAGCATTGTACAAACCAAACAGAAAAAAACACAAGGGAAACCTACAGTATCCCATAAAAATGCTGGAAAAGAATATAAATTTTTAAAAGAACAAACAGGGTGAAGACATTAGGAATCCTGAAATGACACCAACAACGAGGTACACAAACAGATTATATGAGGCAAAAAGTCAAAGAAAAACCCAAATATCATCTGCAAGATTATCAAAATACAATGATGCAGCATTATTCTCTGAAATTATGCTCTTCACAAAGTCCAGCACACAATCTTTTTATGTAAAAAAATAAAATAAAAAATGGAGCCCAAAGAAATACTGCTTATTGTGGAGGCTTCATTCCGGGTCTCCATTCTGTCTTTATGGTGAAGCAGCTAATGGTGTTTTGCATATTTTGCTCTGAAACACAACATACAGGTTCCTACATGCTTTCAAAAATCCATGTTTTTATCCTATTTTTCAAGTATAAGTCATAATTTGATTGCTAATAATGTAACACACTTTTACTTGTTTGTACTTTTATTTAACATTTCTTTATTCAGGTTGTCCCATTGTGAACCATTTCTATTTAATTCACTCAATTATAAATATGAGTTGTGCAACAACTAGAAGAAAACATGAATGAAAAGGAGCAGAAACAAACGTGGAAAATCCGTCCCCAATCATGTAAAACAAAAGATTCACTGAGAATTACAGACACATTTCAAATACACTAAAAATACACAACTAATCAGTTTATTCACTGCTGCTTCATCATAATAATTTAGACTTAAGATTGTTTTATCTCTGTAAGGATTGTTCCATAAAGTCACACCTTTATTCCATCTGTGGTTTTATTTTTTTTATTATTATTTCAGTTCCTTTTAAGTTGTTTTGAGTATTGCTTGGGAAACAAGAGCTTTGTGTTGAAAGTTACAAACAGTAACAATTAAATAAGATAAAATAAAATATGGCTTAAAACCAAGAGAAGGTTTTTTTTTGGTTAAAAAAATCTAAGTCAATAGTTCCAGATCCTGATGCAGGTTGTTCCATGTTGATGGGAAAATTATTTTATTCCAAGTTCAAACTCAGAGCTTGCAAAAAATGTCTGAGATAGTGTCATACAGAATAAATCTTTTAAATGTTCCAATAATTATCCATTTTCTAATCTGACCTGGAAAACACCAGAGCTAAAAATCCACATTTTTCTTGAAAACCTTGAGCTTTTACCTGAGAGAGAACTGTTGGACTTCTGCTTGTGGAGCTTCTCCTTCTCCTTCTTCGTTTTGGGAATAATCTTCAGCTTCATGCTGCTGGTGCCTTTGCTGCTGCTCCGCACAGAGTCCTACAAAACAAACAGTGGGACTAGTCGATACACTCCCAGAGCTTTCTCCCCCCAGACAGGCCGGTTCAGGGCCGAGCGGCCTGTGATGACGCACGCGTACCTCCTCGGAGCACTGCATGAGCGGACAGATCCAGTGGATGTCATCCAGCTTCAGCAGCTCAGCGCTCAGGTTGCTCAGAGTCAATCGGAGCTCTTCCTCCTCGGGAAAATCCGACTGAAAGAGAAGAAGAGGCGCTGGATCACTTGCTCTGTCTAAAAAGGTCAATTCTTGCTTATGTTCCTTCCCCCTTTATTCAGAGTCTTCTGAATAAATAGACATTTAGGAGTTTTCAACAAAAAAAGTCATGGGAATTTTAACCCTTTCATGCATAGTGGTCACTACAGTGGACAGTTGTCTAAAAGCCATTTTCTTGTAGAAAAATACGGTAATTTATGCATGAAAGGGTTAGAGGAAAATGATCTGCTGAAGAAGCTGAAGTGAAACTAACACACCTGTTTAAGAGTTAGACTATGAGAAGAGAAAAAAAATAGTATCTCTACAAAAAACCTTGCAGGAATACATCAGCATCCATAAAATGATGCTAGTTTTGATTGCAGATATAAGAACAAGGAGGCTTAGGGAAGAAGAAACAAAACTTGGGAGTTTATTGTAGGAGTAAAAAAAGTCCTGAAACAGACGCTCTCTAGTTCTCAACACTACTTTTGTTTGTCTGCACAAAGTGCTATTGTTTGGAAAGGCACACGTCTATAGATGAAGCTGCAGAGAACACAGACTGAACAAAAACAGACGGCAGACGTTCAAATTGAAACGGAGAGAGAACGGTGACGGAGCTGAACTTTTACCAGGAGCTTTCCGTCCAGCAGCATGCTGGTCTCGGCCTGGAGAACTTTACTGCTGTTGACGATCTCCACCGCCGTGCTGCGGCTCAGACACTGAAGCACATAAAACAACCTCTAAATAAAACACTCAAATAATAAATCGCTGTTTCGAGCTGTTACGTTTCTAAACTCAACAAACGTCTGGAAATCGCTGCGTTCACAAAACCAGCGAGGTCAACAGACTGCAGTTTGACCCGAGAGTCAAACACGTGGCTGAGAATCTGTGCCCTCTCAAAGCGTCCATCTGCGTCTCTGCCGCGCTCTCACCTCGTTGCTGGACACCTTGGCCTCGGTGAGCACCAGGGCGGTGGCGTTCACGGCGTGAGCCAGCTCCTGCTCCACCAGCTTGTGGGTCTTAGCCGCCTCGCGGATTCTAAAGCGGAGGAAGCGGGAAAAAAAGTAGCAAAGTCATGATTGCTAATTAAAACGACACAACTGGTTAGAGTGAAGACGCTAGAAGCAAACGGCGCGTACTTATTGATGAGCGTGTCGGCCACGATGCCCAGCTGCTGCACCTGGGCGCACTCCTCCTCGGTGAGGTACTCCATGGACTGCTGGGAGTTGAGGCGCGGCCTGGCGGCGCGGTAGCTGTCAATCTTCCTCTTGTCCTCCCACGACTTCAGCGTGCTCTCAAACGCCTGACCGCACAGAAACAAACGACAAAACTGATCTTCAATATTTTGAAAAGTTAAAGATATTCCCTCCATATGCTGCGATTTCTTGTGTTTAGTGATGGAACAACACTGCCTCTGATTTTTTTTTACTCTTGTTTATCGATCCAGATCTTTTTTTGTTTAACATTCATAAAGCCTTTCGGTGTCTCGTTATTTGGCTGGATCCGGGTCGTGCTTAAGGGGAATAACCAGCGAGCAAACACACTTTTGAGCGGCAAAGGAAACCATGGAAACGAATCGCCCAAACGCGCTGGGCTCGAGAGAGCTCTCAAAGGTTTGAGCAACATGAAGAGGGATCAAACACAGAGAGGAAGGATTTGATTTAAGGAGTCCTGAAATAGAAAGAAAGAGTCAACAACATGAGCAGCAGACTCCGGACGATATCCAGCTGCAGACTCGTGAGAGGAGAAGTATTTCAGGCCATACTCTGTCAAACTGTCTTCAGTTTAATTTTTTACAGAAATGCTAATATGTTTTAGTATATCTGGATGTGTGAGCTCACCCTGTCTCTGGTGAGCATCTGAGCACGGTTCTTGTGCACAATCTTGACGATGCCGGGCGGCTGGATCCAGGCTTCCCCGTCCACCTGCACCGGGACGCCCTCGTCCCCCAGGATGGTGATCTTCACCTGCCGACACTGAGAGCAACACGGACAAGGTTGAAAACACACACCTGCTTTAACAGTGATCTTGACCACAGTTTCCTTGAGCGAACAGTTAGAGATGCAGCAGGAGACTTTTACATACTGAACCTGGCAGGAGTTTCAACTAATGATTATTTGAGTAATTGATTGTTCAGACGATTTATTGATTAATCAGGTAAGGAAATTAGCACATTATGCAGATTTTTCATTGTAAGCATTCTCTTTACAATATCAGAAATACATCAAAAAATACAATTAAACAAATAATTCGACTAATTAACTGAATAAGAAAATGAAAACATTTTATTGCCTAAAATGCAATTACACAGCTTTAGGGTACGCACAATCATTTGTAGCAAAGCACATTGCAAATACAATGTAGGGCTAGTCTGTTGATAAATGTTCTGAATTAACCGATTAATAATTAGCAAGAGTGTTAGAGTATTTTTTTTTTTTTACAAAATTTTAACCTGATTACTATGCTACTTTTTAAAAAATCTTAAACGCAAAAGTACCTCTTCTTGAATTGTTCCTCCAGTGAACGATTAATCGATTACTAATTTAACTAACGATTATTTCAATTATCGCTTAATTGCGATTAATCTGATTAATTGTTTCCTACCTTACCTTCCTAAAAATTTTAAGATGCACTTTTGTTCAAAATCATACAATCAAATTAATTGCAGGAACATTTTATTGTGGATCTTTGAAATCGAACCTTTTGCTGATGATTTTTTTCTTGTTCCCTGTTCGCAGACTTTATTTTGTAGCTAGATTTATAAAATCCCTGCTGAAGGAAACCCTTTCCAGCTCTACATCATGTGCATAGGAAAGTTTTCTCACACATTTATTTTGAGCCTCTGTTACCTGAGCGATGCGGTGGTGCTGCAGGTTGATGACTCTGGACATGGCCATCTGCATGCTCCCAAACACAGCCACCACCTCCAGCTTCTTATCGTCGAACGACGGAGCTCCAAAGTTCTGAAGACACAAATTATTCAGTTTTCAAAAGTGGTGCTGCTTTCGATGCCAGTGGCTGTTTTTGAAAGATGAAGTCAGAGGAAGCTTCAAAGGTTTCAGTGCTGAAACAGGAATCGGTTAAAACCGGTACAATGCAAAAACAAAATCTTACAACGTATCTTTGGTCTCGTTTCTAGCGCAAATATATGAGTTCACTTGAAATAAGACAAAACTAAGTTTTCAGCAAGATGTAGGAGCTTTTTTACTTCAATAATTCCTTAATATTGATGAAAAGTACTAGTTAGAAGTGAAATAATTTGCCAGTGGAAAAATACTTTTTCCCCCCATACTTTGAGTTAAAATGTCTTGTTATTAGATTATTTAATTTCTAGCTAGTGCTTTTCATCAATATTAAGGAATTATTGACTTAAAGCAAGCTCTCATATCTTGCTAATGCTACTTGTTAGTTTTGTCTTATTTCAAGTGAACTAAGATGTTTGCAGGTCCTGTGTTGCTGCTGCTGCTGTGTCTCTAATCTTCATGGACACTTCTTCCGTTTCGAAGGTGTGGATGCTGATTGCTCACATTGTCCTCTTTGGTTCCTCCCCAGAAGTTGATTCCTCCTGCATAGCTGGGAATGTTGAGAACCGCCAGGCCCTGCAGGCTCGGCAGCGACATGGCAACGCCGTCACACTGTGGAAAGAGAACAAGAGTTCAGGATGACAGGGGCAAAATGTGCTGATGGCAGCAGCTAAACTTGTGATTGTTGAGCTGGTCTGTCTGTCTGACCTCCAACTGGACTCTCTGCTCCAGGTTCTTGTAAGTCTTCTGGACCAGCTCTTTGGTCCCGAGGACTCCGTACCACATCATGTTTTTGGTGCGACTACTGCGGATTGAGAAGTCAAGAGACAAGCATTCAAATTTACATTTACTGAAGTTATCTGGTTTAAACATCAGAGATATCCTTTGAATCACTGGATTATAGAGGGATTATACCATCAATCTGGAGGCAGTAACAACTTAAAACCTTAACAAAACAACTGCTGAATAAAAGAAAGTAAAAAATGAAGGAAAAACTGACTCGTTTGTGCAAATTTGAGCTTGAACATTTGTGAGTTTATGCTTGAAAACGACACAACTGGAGTCGATTTGACTGCAAAGCGATTTGTCTTTGCTTCATACCTGCATTTTTTGGGATGCTCGTCCCTCTTGTTGTTGAACTCGAGAGAAATTTTGGCGTCCAGTCCGATGCCGAAGTAGTTATTCATCACACATTTCTCTGTGCACTGACTAGAGAAACATGCAGGTTTTTAGTTAATTCAGTAAGACCCATACCGCCTCATTCACATTTTATCACCTTAAAATGCAAACATTTGTTTATTTTAATGGGGTTTTATGTGATGAACACAAAGCAGTGAATAGCTAAAGCAGGTTTTTCAAAATGTTTCACAAATAGAATTTGCATCAAGCTCCATTTCATACAACTATATAAAATATTTCCTTTCAGAAGTCAAATTGCTGTTCTGTAATGAATATTTTTGCTACTTTGTGTTGGTTTCTTTGTGTAAAACCCATCAGAGCTGGAGCTTGTGATGAACTTACACTGTGTCCTCGTTGAAGGTGACTGCGTTCAGACTTTCTGTTTTCTCCAGGACGATGGGCGAGGTGGGACTCAAACCTCCTGGACACAACAATCACACCTCATTTTAATATCATACGTTTCCTGGCTGAACATTTCTGGACTTATTAGGAATGCAAGAGATCAATTATTGAGTTCGTTTAAAGTTGATTGATCGATCCACTGATTAATTGGTGAGCGTTAATTTTCTTTTTTTGGTAATATGCTGATTTATAATAATTTTAAAAAACCATTAAATTTTAACATTTTGTATCAGCTTGTGAAATACTAACTGAATAAAGAGAAAATTATGTTTTTCTCACATTATTACATTTGAACATGCTCATAAACTATAACAAAGCCTCTTAAGTTGCTGAATAGACACATGAAAGATGAAAAACCTTTAATTTCCCATGAATAGAGAGATGTTTGTGGTTTCTTGAAAGAATACTAACATTTTTCTCAAAATCAATTGTGTTTATTGGAATGTTTCGTTGCGCTTTCCATCAATATCGGGTTATGACGGTAACTTCTCTCCCGCCGTAGCAGGGAGTGAAATTAATCTGAGGGTTGTTGTTATGGATAAATGGGCAAATATATTTACTCACAGGACATTTAAAGAACTGCATACAATTAAAATAAGCAAAAATATCCAGCCAGAGATTTTAAATTTAGGACATAAAGTGTTTTAAGTCACGCCACACATTTTGTTCGTCGTCGCCTGCCAGTCATTAATGAAGAAGTTGACGCAGCTCTGCCATGCAGCGCTATGAAGGTGAAACTTAAGGACTTGTTGCGTGTTTATATTTTAAAACAGAAAAACATAAATAGCATTTTGCATCCCAATCCAGACTCTGTTTGGACCGTTTCTCTTTCCCATTCTGGGATCTCTCCGCCATATTTATTTCTGTATCAACTGCCTCTGCTTAGGGATGGCCAGCTGCGTGATCTGCTGGAAGGTCTAAGTGGACGTTATTACTTAATCGATTGGAACTAATTCTAATCTAATAAAACAATCACAGGCTGATAAATGTTTTTACATCACTAGGACTAATCCATTCACCCAGGGTCCCTGCTGAGCCTAATCTGACACCTACGTGTGTCGGCATCCTTCAGCTCCTCACTGTTCTCCCTGGTGATGGAGGATGAAGACGGCATCCTCTGGACCTGTGTGTGTCTGTTCTGCTCATCAACCACTGAAACGACAGAGCTCAGTCAGTGAGTCGCTCAAAGCTTTTTGAATTAAAGCAGCAGTGGAGGGCGAAGCAGTGGAGGGGGGAGCTACCTTTCTCAGCCTGTTCGATGATCTGCCTCAGGGCTTTCTTCAGGCTGTTGGCTCGGAGCATCAGCTGCTCTTTGGACCGATACGTTTTGCCCTCAGAGCCCGACTCACCGCCACTTTCACCAGGGCTTGAGCCGCCACTCTCCTGGCTCGGTGCTGAACCTGCCGGCACCACCTGGGTGAAAGCAGATAGGAAACGTAAATCCCATAACACCTGTAAGGCAAAGATGTTTCATACTTATTACGTCACTTTTGGTGAAATCCCAGAAAACCGATCCGTATAAGATCGGCTACGTTTCACGAGTAGATCCACCGAATTCCTTCTTATGTCTACATTTTAACTGTGTGAGACAGGAAAAGGCTGAGGACTTTGCGAGTATTTGCAGCCAGGCGGGCTGCAGGATCAGGGTCTGAAATCCTGTGCAGTTCTCAATTTGTCGAGCAGTAGCATGAAATCCTTCTGACATTTCAGGGCTTTACTTTTATTTTCTCCATAAGACAAATCAATATGAGAATAAAGTAACTTCAGCAGGAACAAAGCTGTGACTTTCAGGTTCCATCAGGAATCCTGATGAGATGAGGACATGTCCAAGAAACTAAGTTAACACACTGAATATTCAGCATGCAGAACGTTGGAAAAGTATTTACATCCCTTGGACTTTTCACATATTATCATAATACAAACACAAACTTCAAATCCTTATGTGATAAACCAGCACAACATCACCATTAGCTGTGAGAAGAATAATGAGGATAAAAACAATATAGGATATCTGCAGGATTCAGCAAGTCAAATTTAAGACCTTTTAAGACCTTTTTTAATGCCACTGTGAATGAAATTTAATACTGAAAAACTATAAATATAGGTGAAGGTTCTGAGGAGGGCATGCTACATTAGAATCAAACAAAGCAAAAACCGTGAATATGGCTATGCGCCCATGACAGAAGCAAAACAAGCTAGCTAGAAAGAGTATATTAGCAGCTAATTGCCACTAGCCTCAAATGTCTTGATTCAAAGAGTATAAGGAAGATGTTTGTGTGCAACTCAAATTTCTGCCTTACAGAAAAATCTTGAGGAAAAACCCTTAGCACAATTTAAGACTTGTGATTAACATATTTAAGGCCAACGTACATTTTCAAAGATATTTTTAGATATTTAAGGCCTTAATTTCAGACAAATCTAGGACTTTTTTAAGACTTTGGAAGGATTCACAGACTGGTTGGATTCAGCCTGCTGTCCTCTAAAATAATCCCAATTAAATACATAGAGGTCTTTGGCTTAAGTCTGTAAGAATGTAAATATATTATAGTGGTATGAATAACTTTAAAAATCATTCTGTGAACATATTGGATTGGAAGAACAGAGAAGAATACATTACTGAAGTCATTTAATCTGACCAAACAACCAGAAAACACAAACTAAAGAGAACAAATCCAAAACAACCTTGTGTTTGTTCTAAATATTGCTCAGAATAAAAATAATTTGTGATATTTCTCTGCAGCAGTCCCTTAGATGAATCTTGCAGAAACTTACATCAAGGATGACAAACAGGCCTACTTCGCTTTTATATATAAAATCCAACAATTTTGCTTGTTTTTCCCATTTTCCTGCAGCATGTCAGGCTCCTTTGATCATCACTGATACACTGTCTGTACCTGAGCTTCTGCTTCCTCACTCAAGGCCTTCACCAGCGAATCCAGTTTCTCATTCAGCAGTGCGCACTGGGAGATAAACAGAGAGGAAGGATTGGACAGAAGTATTTCTATTGTTTAGACTGACTTCAAAGTCCACTTTGCAGGCACACAAAGAGAAAATAAAACAGTTTTGAGGATTAAAGCACACACTAGTATCGCACAAAAGCTTTGGAAATGAAAATACAATGTGACCAGGGTTAAAAGACGGATGTTTGTAAAAGACATTCCCTCCTGCAGTTTGCTCCATTAACTTTGGTGACGCAGCAGCTCTAAGACTGTCTGCACCATTGGAAGCTCACTTCCTACAAACTGAGTAAGATTAAGACTGGAAGAGATTTGTTTATAAAGTAGCTGTACCCATCTAATTTCTGAATCATTTAAATAAGGTCAGATCACTATTTAGATACTGATACAATCTAAACACAAGACAGAATACATTCATGTATTTGCATTTTGCAGATTTTGTCCTTTTAACACAAGTAACAAGACTTGCATAAAGACAAGAAAATTCATCTGAATGCCCCTAAAGTGGTTCATTACTGAAAAAGGAATGCAGGAAATGCTTCAGCATCAATATAATAAGGTAAGAAGATTAAACGTTACTGTTTCTATCCTCAGTAGAAATCAGCATGTGGCTGATTTAAAGAAATAAAACTTTCTTTTGTCAGAAGGGAAACTTTAAATAATCCAGGAAAAAAGAATATATATATATATATATATATATATATATATAAAAACGAACAACAAAGTCTGACAGAGAATAAAACGTAAAAAAAGTTAAAAAAGGTTCAGTCAGCACTGATTTCCATCTCTCCTTTTTAAAGTTTTGATAAAAAATCTGCCCAGTTTTTCTTAATCAGGCATGCAGCATGTATGCAGATTACCTGTTTTCAGTCAACAGTGTCGGGTTTTCAGAAAGAGATAATAATTATATAAAATAGTGAGGAAATTGAAGCAAATGTGCTTACATTTTAAAATCAATGACATGGAATTGTAATGACAGTTTAGGTGATTAAAGTGTGTGTTTTTTTTTTTTATCAGTTGTGAATGTTACCCTTCACGATGTGCCTATAACAAACATCACCACTTAAAATACTCAAACGCTATTAATGACATCACAACTATTTAAAAACAGGGTTTCTGCAGGTCTCAACTCGAATGTAAGACTTTTTAAGACGTTTTAAAGGACATTAGGGATTAAACTTCAAACTTGCCCCACAACAGAAATGTGATGGTGTTTGTGGGCGACTCAAACTGACAGAAAAGATCCACGAGAAAAAAACTACATAAAATAGTCCCGCCACAACAAAATTTAAGACATTAACATATCGAAGGCCAATTTACATGACTTTAAATGTAAAATGATTTAAGACATTAAAGCTAAGGCCTTAATTTCAGATACATGAATTTAAGACTTTTTAAGGGTGCAGACTGTGTAAAAAGCATAAAAAGGGAGAAATTAATGTTTTTTTTCCCTATTTCTACTGTAGCATTTTAGCTGAAGAAACAGCTAAAAATGCTATTAGACATAAACAGATCAGTTCCTCAGCTCATCCTTCCAATGTTTGAAATATAAAACTGCAATAATGATCATATTATCCAATTTGAATTGCAAACTTACATTGTTTTACACTTTTTTATTGTAGATGTAACAATACATCTCATATGCTGGACTAGAAATTACACACATAATTCTCCAAAATGGCTACCGCACATGAAGAAGTAATAAAACTTGATGTTGTGCAGCGTTATAAACACACACTCACACCTCCATCAGCCCACGGGGCCGGCGTTGGTGTTATACAAGTGCTTACATAACCCACACACACAATTGTACACACTTTACCTTCTTTGCCATGGCATCTGCCTCCTCCTTGTTCTCTGTGGCTCTCTCGTACGCCTTCCCCACCTCTGCCACAAAATCGTTCACCGTCCCACACAGGAACCTGCCGACACGGGCGAGATCCGGCTCAGTGTTCGGCATCAACCATATGATGACTGATGATTGACATGCTGAAGATTTGATGACTCATGTCGCTGGGGGGTTAATATTCACACGCCGCTGCGGCGCCGATCTGCTGCTGCCTACAGAGTCACTGTTTACTCACATCTGGTACTTTGCTGCTGGGTGAGTCAGCAGGCAACTTTCTCCAAACTCTCACTGCACTTAGTAAAGATAAAATCATCTTAAGTGAGTTAAACCTCCTGTTCTTGGTTGTTTTCTAAAAACAATTTTCTCATGTTATAGGTGACAGACTATGCCAGTGCAACTAGTATGTTTTTAAATAAACTATTTTGTTAAAATAAGCTCCTTTATTTTGCTGAAAAGTTACATTTAATAGATATTCAAAATAAAAACACACATTTTATTTTCTCAATGTCTGAAGTTAAATCAGACCAAACATTTTTTAGTTTTAACTTTGATAAAATTATTTCTATTTGCTAATTGACAAGAAAATTTTTTTTATATTATTTTCTGTAACTTTCCTCGAATTCAAAAGTTTGCATACATTTGGTCGGTATCAGTGATAACAGTTTTTCTAAATGTATGACTTGGGTCAAATCTTTACCTGTTAGTTAGTTTTGTCTTATTTCAACTGTGCTAGGACATGTGCACTAGAAACCAGTAGCTTTTTGATAAGATTTTGTTGTTTTACAGTGCAAAATAGTTTTCCATGTATCTGACGTGAAGAAGGTCATTTTAATGCAACAAACCAAACGGTGGAGAAAAGTGCTGTGTAATGGCGGCTAAGCTAAGACTGCTGTGCACTAAAGCAGTCAGACGAGCCCTAAATAACGCTTCATCCCTCTCTTCCACTTAGACATGTGCACACACTCGCACCTTTAAGTGCACGTTTGCACTTAAAACAAGATCAGAGCAGGAAATCTATACCTGCTGACCAGACATTCGCTTGTGAAGACTCTTTTTCTCATTATCGTTGACGCTCTCATTCCCCTGGTTTTTCAGCTTACGCTCATCCTTCCACACCTTTCTTCCTCCTTGTATCTACACTTCAACTGTGTTCCTGTTTCCTCTTTTAATGCAGGAATTCGTGGCACGTACTTGGCGGAGGAGATGACGTCGCTGTGCTTGTCAGAGTCCAGGATCTTGGCCAGGTGGCAAGCAACGGAGTCTGCATACTGAGTGATGTGGACCTGAAGCATGAATAAAGGAAGCCACCGGTAAACCACAGAGGTACAAACAAGACTGGGTTTCTTTTTTGGGGGGATTACCTGATTGTAAAAAGAAAAGAAATCCAGTATATTAAGCAGATGGCTAACAGTAACAAAACACAGTGAAGATGTCTGAGTTTTTAAATTTTAATGAATTTCTGACATTTAAATGAATTAATTTTAAGTATAGAAATTTAAGACTTTTCAAGGCCGTACGGCTTCTTAGAGACTTTGGGTCTCTAAGAAGCCAAATTTCGCAGTAGTTTCCTAACGGAGAGCTTTGCACACATTAACATCCCTCGCTGTAAATTAGCAGCCTTCATTCAGCCTCGCGTCCAGATGCTCTGAGCTATGAAAGTTTATACCCCAGAGTAGTCGTGGATTACTAATTAAAGTTCACAGAGGTAATGATCAGCTGCAGAAGGAATACATAAAAAAAGATTATCTCCACTAAAAGAAAAAAAAAGAAATTAAGCTGCTGCAATAAAATACGATTTTTAAGGGTGTTTTGTGGCCAAATTATTATTGCTTTTCACATCTGCGGTTTTCTTTAAAAAAGCAAACAGAGCAAACACATTAAGGGACATTGGTGTAGAGATGAACAGTCTTATTAACCGCCTCCATCATATTAGCAGTGCAGCGTCAAAGTTCAGCTTTCATCTCAAACACACAGCTGCCCTTCATCAACACTGCTGCCATTCCCTGAGGTTTGGCTCTGATTGCCTTGGCTTCCCTTCGCTACTCCCAGCAGTTGTTTTCCAAAACACCTCAGAGCTTTTTATAAGCCCCGGTTTTTATGGATGCTATCTGTCGACGACAGACAGCCTCCTCAAAGTGCTGCGGGCTGATTTACCTGCAGAGGAGCCTCGTGGCTGTCGTCTTCCTTCACGGTGGGCGTGTGTTTATTGGTGGGGGGCACCTCGTATGTCATTACGCTCCATCTGAAAACACACACATGGGCGACAGGCCTAACATAAAACACTTTATCAGCGGCTGATCAGGTGGGAAGCAGAGGGAGGCGGTGGGGGAAGTTGAAGGCGGCTGACAGGAGACCAAGAAAAACTCAACAGCAGTTTAAACTTGGAGCGGAAAACATTTTTGTTTCTTTGCAGGAAAAGCTCACTGGAAACCTGCTGTCGCTACTGGGTTAGGTTTATTTTTAAAACACATTTTCAGCAACAGGTTCAGAAGGAAAATAAAACAACAAACAAGCAAAAACATTGAATTTCAGAACCGCAATATCTGTTAAAACAGAAACAGTTTTATCTAGGGCTGAAACAATTAATTGGATTAAACACGATCACCGAAATAATTGGCAACTATAATTGAATATTGGATTAATATATACATAACATATTTAGAGCAGTAATTAAGCCAAAACTGTACAAAACATTTAGCATTTAAGATGAAAACAACTTTGTTTGTCGATGTGTTTTACCCAAAACTCCTGAAGTGCCATTGTTTTAGCTTTTTAATCTTGCACAACTGTACTAAACAGTTCAAAAGATAATATTAATACCCTGATTTCTACACTATGCAGTTGCTCTGTCTGCACTGAAAACTTTTCTTTTCTTACTGGATCTCCTCATTTAGGTTTGTGTTTTCTTTAAGATTTTTTTTAATCATTTTTGTTATTTAAGCAAGGTGAACATGAATCTTTATTTAGCCTTTTTCTTAGGGCTAATAAAGCCCCATATGTACCTGATTATACATATGGGGAAAGATTAATCATTTTGATGCTCTTTACTTTTGAATATTCCTCCACATCGACCCTGTTGAATTATTATGACCTTTTATGTTTTCAGTTTTAATGAGCAGATAAAACAAATAAGCCAAAAAAATAAAAAAGCTCTGGATTCCTATGGAACCTAAAAAGTAAGTTGTAAATTAGGACATTTTAAACCTGCTGCACTGCAGCTTTTGGCTCAGGTGTTCAATTATTTACTTTGCTCCAGCCTTGCTGATTATTACTAAAGTGAAAACAGATTTTCTCCTACATTTTTGAACAGCTTTAGTCTTCAGACAGCCCTGAACTCTCCATCAGAGGTAACTTTAAACTCAGATTCCAGCTAAAAGCCTTCTTTTAGCGGTTTCATTTGGCAACAATAAGTCACAAAGTGCATAAGCTGACACTGAACTCTGCTGAAAAGCTTGGACGCTACAACATCCAAACCCTTCTCTCCAGGTTCTTACCGGTCCAGCATCTTGGTGGTGGCTCTCTCCAGCTTCTCCAGGATCTGCAGCAGCTGGGCGTCGTCGTCGCACAGGCCGCCCCAGCCCAGAACGCGGGCCAGGTCGTTCCCCGTTCCCAGGGGAAGGACTCCGAGCTGGCACTGAGGAGAGGCCGTGAAATCAGCAGACGGTGGACAGACGTCAGGTCATGCTCGGCGAAGGTGGATCAAATCTCATTTCACAGGCTGCTTGGTTATTAATTAACAGAACACTGATCTGGAATTAAAACCGTGTCGGTGTGGATGTGAGACGGCGTTAATGCCACAGCGATTAGTGGAAATAATCGTGCCTTTGCGGAAACTCAGAAACTTAGTCATATTTTCCTTTTTTTCTCTATGTTTATACAGCTGGTCATGAGTGGACGTCCATTCTTGACCAGCACTGTGTTTCCCATCCATGTTCTCACCTGTTTATGCAGGTTGAGCTTGTCGAGCTCCGACAGCACCCAGCCCACGCTGCCGTCTCCACCGCACACCAGGATGCGAAACGTCACAAATTTCTGGAAGAGCCGCAGCCTGCGAGCCGGAAGAGAGGATCGCCGCGGAAAGTGGATGAGCGTTGTGAGGTCAGAGAATCGATGTTTCATCAAAAACAGGACGTACCCGAGCTCTGGTCCTCCGTTCATCAGGTCGAAGACTTGAGCCGGGTTCAGAAGCTGCTTGAACTTGCGGAGGAACTTCACCCCCTGGTTGTCGCCGCTCTTGGAGTTCACCAGGACCAGGAGAGGGCTGGCACAAGATCCAGAGGTGGCCTTCCAGAAACCTAGCGGCAAGGATTGGGAATTAAAATAAATAAAAAATAAAAAAACAGCTACACTCTAAATTGACGAGTCTGAAAAATATCTGAACTGGATGCATCAAGAGATACGCTGATTGCTGAACGATAGATTAGCGACCAACCGCAAAGTTAAAAATCTGGCCTTTCTTGCAGTTCGTGTTTGTCTACTGAGGCTGCACTGGCAACACTCTTCAGTGTGGACACTGCTACTGAGAAAAACTTAATCAAAGCTGGCTATTTTCAGGCCAAGTCTGTCTGTTTTATCTATTTGCATTGAAAATATGGAAATAGGAAATGTTACAAGTTTTTTGGAAAAAGGTTGAATAATAATAATAATACAGAAAACGCAGGGACTGATGTTTATTATCTATGCTATCAAAGCTAAGCAAGCTAACAGTACTTGTCATTCCTTTAAGATGCTAAAGAAAGCTTAAAACATCAACTCTCTAACTTGTTTCTGTTTTCCTCTAACACACACTTGGTGTGAAGACGCCTCTGCTACTAAATAATGAATCATCGATCTGGACAGAAAGGCTCCTGTGTAGTAACAATGAGTTCAGAAATGATATGAAAAATCAGACTGTTTTCCTGTTCAAATCAATCTAAATAAATATTCATTTTTAGAAAGATTATGCCCCATAAACAAGAAGGTTTTACTGGATTTATAGAACTGCTGTGGTGATGAGACACAAATCGTTCAGCTCTTTGAGAAAATGACAAAAAATAATTCAGAAAGAAAGAAAATGATAACTTTGGTGGTATTTGCAGCTCCTAATGAGAAATATCAGCATTTCTGTAGCTTTTACCCTTGTTTTTGTATTTAAAGGGTAATGTTTATTCATAAAAAGCTGCAAATAAGTGAAAAAATAAATACAGCTTACAAATGAAAAGTTGACAAAATCTAAATGTATGACTCCATTGTAAACAAAACAGAAAAATGTCTGCAGATATTTAGAGAATGTGATCAAGTCTTTCTTAATACCGTGGAACTGTACGGCTCTTAACATCAACCTGTTCCCAGTATTTAGACAGGACCGGTGAGATTCCTCGGCTTTTTCTCCCTTCTGTCGGCTCGACAGAACATAGAAAAGTAGGCTGCATGTGCGTGGGTGTGTGTGTGTGTGTGTGTGTGAGTGGGTGTGCTGTCTCACCATCTGAGTCGATGCTGTTAAGTGCAGTGGGTGGGATGATTGAGACTCGACATTGGCCCAGTGGACACACCTTCCCCATTTGTTCTTTACAGCTGTTATGCACCTGAAAGTACACACACACGTACACAGTGATTTGGTGGACACAGTAATTGTAGATTTCAGTGGTGGAAGAAAGGTCGTTACATCCCACTGAAACCCACCAAATGCCAGTTCTGTAACCTTTACAAA
Organism: Alfaro cultratus; assembly: GCA_903066825.1. Classification (NCBI taxonomy): domain Eukaryota; kingdom Metazoa; phylum Chordata; class Actinopteri; order Cyprinodontiformes; family Poeciliidae; genus Alfaro; species Alfaro cultratus. Next base: position 103,159 of record CAEFZX010020663.1, read on the forward strand.
TGCCACTCTGGATCATTTGTGCTTGTGCCTCTCTGTGTGTTTTCATGTGCTCAGGAATGGACTTTGTGTACTCCATAAGAAGCCTGTGGAAAGTGGGAGTGGAGGAAAGTAGAAGCGTGGCGCTCTGTAGGATCTGCTGAACATGAGTACAGACAACTCAGTGGTCAGATCCAGATGTATTTATCCAGGTTTTTCTTTTTCTTACAACACAATGTAGATAAAACGTTTCCCCTCTAGGGTTCCAAGATGGCGCCCATCTGCACATGTTTTTGTTTGTCTTTCTTTGGATGGGCTGTGCTGAAATGTAATGCAATTTTCCTTTGGGATCAATAAAGTACAAGTGATTGATTTTAAAATGTTTGTATCAACAAAGCAGTTGTAGAGTAATCGATTACTAAAATAATCAGTAACTGCAGCCCCACAAATTACCGGGCAGCAAAGTCTGCTGTAGTTTTGTCTTCTGTCCATTTTAACTCTTTTGCTTCATAAATTCAGACATATCACGCGTTGGCATTAATGATAAACCCATTTGGTAACACTTTATTTGATGGGGTGTGAATAAGACTGACATGACACTGTCATAAATATGACATAACCTGTTATGAAGATAAAAGAGTCTTACAACTGTTGTCATGTCGCATCATTTGGTAAATAATGACACTTTCAATGCAAAGTTGCATTAAAAGTGCCAACTAAAAATAAAGTGTTATCCAAATGGGTTTAGGAACAGCGCTAGTTTTCATCTTTTGGATTTGGTTGAGGCACTTTAGAGATATTTTATATAGAAAGACGTATCGGACGCTGCTTTGCTACATTCTTTCTGTTACATTTCTTTGTGAAAGGTGTTGACACTTTGCCTTGAAGACGATGTGAAGAACGTACTGTCTGCACAGAACACTCTGTAATGAGTTCATATCCAACGTTTTTAAAGTCTTGCATCAAAAGGAAAAAAACAACAAAACAATAAGAAGCTTGGATGCTGTTATAAACCCGAACCGGAAACTCCCTATGGCTCCAATTTCGTCTTTATCCCTGATGATGCCGCGTTTCATTTAAACGTCTCTCAAGCCAAAAATAACTTTCGGCTCTAAACAAACGACGCTGATGTGAAATGACAGTTTTTGACAGGAAGGAGGCTGAAATCAATCCCACTCACGATGGCCTTGCACCAGAGGCAGCGCCAGTCCTGCAGCCGCCGCACGCTGCCGCAGTTCTTGTCACACACCACGCATTTAGCGCTGACGGGCAGGTTGCCTTCCAGCCACTGGTGTGGCATGGACACCTGAGAATAGACACAGGAAGCACAGCAATACCCCTGGATTGGTACGTGATGAAAGCGCTTTGCTGAAGTGGAACGGCCTGTTTCTAGGCATCTTTATTCAGAGAAAAAAGCTGAATTTTATGAAGACTGGAGCTGATGAATGTCTCACCCCGTCCTCATCCTCAATGATCTCGTTTCCTATGGAAGCCAGCGTGGTCCACTTGCAGCTGTTGGTGGAGCGAACAGCACAGCGCTTGTGAGCCTTGAACTTGCAAACTGAAAAAGAAAAAAACACTTATTTTTAAATTTTTAGTTTTAACTCTAGCTTGTCCTGAGGTTTGTCTGTCAAGCGTCTCGCAAGAGTATGGATGTAATTTTTCCACATTTTGTCATATTTTAACTAAATGCTTTGAACCAACTCAAATTGGACCATAATTCTGAAGTGAAAAAAGAGCAATAAATGACTGTTAAATGGGTTAGAGACATCTATAAATGGCAATTTTCAAATCTCGCTTTAGATTCAGGAGTTTTTAAATGACTTTAAATGAAACTTCAATCATGATGCTGCCACCACCGTGTTTTACAGTAAAACACAAACTCTTAGCAAGTATTTATTATCTAATTTATAATGCAAATATCTTAGTGCATAAGACAAAACTAACTTACAAGTAACTTTTCAGCAAGATGTAAAAGCTTAATAGTGATTTTAAAAAGTACTAGTTCCACTGACAGATTATTTTACAACAAAACATTTTTCTGACATTACAAGAGAAATCATATGTCAGTGGAACTAGCACTTTATCAATACTAAGGAATTATTAACTTAAAACAATCTCTTATTTCGTGCTAAAAATGCACTTGCTATCTGGTTTTGAGTGAACCAAGATATTTACACTAGAAATTAGACAAAAAGAAATACTGATGTGAGGTTTTGTGTTTTTGCAGCGATACTGTTGCCGTCTTCAGGTTGATACGCAGCACTAGTTTCCTGCCAGACAAAATGTTTTACATATTACTGTGAAATTTGATCTTTCTTGACGTCAACCAGCTTATTTCATACGTCAGCTGTCTGGTTTCAGCTAAACTGCAACATGACTTCTTCTTATGGGTTTTCTTGTTGTTAATCTTCCAAAAAAGGTCAACCAGTAGTTGTTCTCTTGGCAGCGTCGTTCATCTGCAGCTGCTTCCCTGATTAATGCTCTTCTAGCACAATGATGGATTGGGTATCTTCAAAAGCCTGGGGTGTTATTTTGCGACTGAACTTTATAACTTCAAACGTCATCGCTGACCCGTGTGCTGCGTTCGTCACTCTTTGTGTTTTGGGTTCTTCACTCATGTTCTCTAGCAAGCGTTTGGATTAAATTACACACACTATTCACTTTTTAGGTGGATTCTAAAGGCATCTAAGGTTTTATTTACAAGTGTCATGAGAAAGGTTTCAGATTTTCATCTGTAAAAGAACAAATTTACACATAACATTAAAACTATGTATGTTTTTTTTTCCCCCAACATCACATTTACACAGCAAAAACACAAAGTGGTTGTGGTCTGGTTTCTAGAGCAAATATCTTAGTAGACTTAAAATAAGATCAAACTAACTTACAATAATACTTCTTTAAAATCCATAAAAGACATAGTTCCACTGGCATATTATTTAATTTATAACAAGACAACTAGTACTTTTTGGAATTTGTAAGGTATTATTCACTTAAAATAACCTCCGATATCTTGCTGAAAAGTTAATGTTGCCTTATTTCAAAAATATCTGCACCAAAATCTAGACCAAAAACATTTAGCAGGATTTTGTGTTTTTGCAGTTTGTGTACTTCTTTGTGTTGGACAACCAAATAAAATCCCAATTATATAAATGGACAAATTAAAAGTTTAAAAGAGTATGAATATTTTTGCAAGGCAACATATGCAAAATCCCGTTTTATTTAGTCTGTTTAAGTTTTTTTGCCCAGCTCGTATAAGTGCACTTGTAAAAGCAGAAACTGCAGAAAGCAACGACTGTGTGTCATATATGTTTAATCATTTATCAAGATGTGGGACTTGACAATCTAGTTTGAGTCTTGTTTACGCTTTGCATGCAAAGCTGATAACTGCAAGTTAGTAATTTTCTTGTTTGCTGCACTGGATTTGTGCAGGATTCTGGATTGTTCTTAGAGAAATTTTAACCTGAACCGTAATAAAACGTGTTTATTGGAATCAGAGCTCAAGACATTATATGAGTTCAGATTTTCCAGTTTGATATGAAAGATGGTGAACCGCAATCTGCCTTGAAGGAAAGAGTTATAAATCTCGGTCAACACTGAACACCAAGAAGAAGAAAAAAATGCTTTGTTTAATACAACATAATGTTTAAATAAATAGTAAGATGTACAAAACTAGCTCAAAGCTTCAGCTTCTATGCACCACAAATCTGGAACAAACTTCTGAAAAACTGCAAAACATCCGAAACACTGAGCTCCTTTAAATCAGGACTAAAAACCCAGCAGTTCAGAGTTGCTTTTGAACAAGTAATAATGGATCATTGATTAACATACATGATGTGTATTGATGCTTTTGATGATGGAACTCGATAAAATAGTAATATTTGTTCTCAATTTTGTGACTGCATGATGTTTTGTGAATTTTTTTGTGTGTTTTTATGATATAAAGCATTTTGAACTGCCATGTTGGTGAAATATGCAATGCAAATAAACTTTATTGGAAGCACTTACAGTTAACAGAAAGAAAGAAAGACAATTCAGCTCCCAATTGGTGTGTGTACAGATGCTAAATCCATTTACTACTTCGAAAATGTGCGTGTGCGTGTGCGTGTGTGTGTGTGTGTGTGTGTGTGTGTGTGTGTGTGTGCACCTTCACAGGACAGGCCGTGGGAGGTGACGCCAGGCAGGGCTTCCTTGCAGACGTTGCAGAAGGTGGGCCTGGCGTGTGAGCAGGCGTACCAGTTGTGCATCCCAGAGAAATGCTCCATGTTGAACTGGCTGGCCTGTGCCAAGCAGAAGACATTTTTGTGTCAAACTGACACTATAAAGACTGCAGAAAATGTTACGAAGTTGATGGAGGAACTTTTAATATGGAAGACAGCGGTGAAAAAGACAGAAGGCAAAGATAAGACAAAGAGGATTGTGTCGAAGTTACTCCATAAGGAAAGCGGAGAGATTAAGAGATTAGAGACGCTCACTTCATAGGTTTCCCATTTCTGTACGGATTTAAGAGCCGTGATCCAGTCCTCCATTTCCTTCCTGCTTTCAGCACAAAGCATAAGTTTACGAAACGGGGTGATCACCTGTGAAGGACAGAGACGCGTTCTGAGATTAGCACATTTTTACTAAAACAAATCTGACGTATTTGTATTTATTTCAAAGTTAAAAATTGATCAAACAAATCAAGCTCGCTGATTTCTAAGCTCTATGTGTTTAGTACTTTCAAGATAAATACAGCTCAGACTGATGAATGTCTGACTGTGTATTTAAAGAAAAAACTATTTTGAACTTCTGAAAGCAAAACATAAAAATTACCATAAGATGTGCCAACAGCATACCTGTACAAACAATCTTCCAAACTCCTACAGATGCAGGAAATAAAGTCACTTTATTTCCCACTTTACCTCAGTAAACACTCATTAAAGGAGTTACTTTTGCGACATTATGACTTAATCTTCAGAATAAATGGGAAGTTTAGAGTATCAAAGATGTTGCAGCATCCCCCACATTTACCTTGGCTGCTATTAGTTACATGTAGGGAAAATATTGAATCTTTAAATTTAACTATTTAAATGTAGAGTTGCACCGAGAAAAAGGTTGGTGACTGAAATCAGTTTGTTTTGTCCTGAATCGGATTCAAGGAGGCTGGTTGAAAACTCCAAAATCAGATTTCTTTGTATTAAAAAGTGATGAATGGTTGCCGTAACAACACTCTTTGGTGTGAAAGCTGTTACAGATGTAAGTAGATTTAAAGTTAGCTAGTCAGTAGTGGAGCATTTCAGCATCACTAATGTGTTTGTTGTGGTTTTTAGAAGTTATTAAAAAGGAAACCAGGCTGTTAAATGTGCTACTTAAAAGGAGATCAACAGACAATGAGAGGTTTATATATCACAGATAATTTTCTCTGTTCTACTGTGTTACTTACGTCTCCCACTTGACATGGCTGGAAATGTCTGCAGTCTGTAAGGAATACACAGCTGTTTGCACCTAGCTAGGCTAACTGTGCTAATCACCAATAAAAGATGTTGATGTTTTAAATTAATAAAAGCTAGCTTTCCAGTGACTTCACACCATCGCTGTGGGATGTTGCCTCTGGTAATGACTAATGATGGCTGACAGCAGGAAGGCTAGAAAAGCAATTTATGAACTCTGTTCATTTTAGTTCGAGAGAAACTCGTTCCAGTATTGGTAGGTTAAAACTTTATACGAGACAAAAACTGGAACTTAAACAAAACTCATTGGTGCTTCTTTATTGCCCTATAATATTAAATAAATGAGTAATTAGTGGTTTTGTTGTCACAAATCAGTGTCTGTTCACACTTTCCACTATTAAACACAGTGCAGTAAAACAAAGAATGTATTGGTCGCTCCACCTTCATTTGTGTCTGTCTGTTAATATATACTTATTATATTATATTATGTTATTAAATGTTACAACATTAGAGAGAAAGCCCTTTGTTTACTAAGCAGAACATTTATTCTCACACAATGAGCCACAAAGAAACTATGTCAAATTATCAATGAGTCACAGTGGAAGCATTTTTACACGTGTTGTGGAAAACTATTATAGGATAACATCTGTTGATCATGTTATATGAAATGCTATGAAACTCTCACCAAAAGAACCTGTTTGTGCTGCACACACAAGACTGGGACTGTCTACCCGTGTTCTGGATCCTCATCCCTGGTATAAAACCAATGTGTTGACTCTGTGGGGAAGCTTTCTCATTCTGAATGTCTTCATTACTGAATGTCTTACAAGCTCTCTATATTGTGCACAATATGCAAATGAACCTGATGGAGTGATTTCACCTGACAGTGCTTGGAAATTAATTTATTTCCACAACAGACTTTATGGTTTTATTATAGAGAAGGAAACACTGATGAAATGTCCAGTGAAGTTTAAGTTTGTAAGAGTTTGTCATATTAAAATTACATGTGCTGCTTTTTTTAACCAAAATATGTGAATAAACTGAATGCAGATTTTTAATAAATTTGGAAAAATATTAGTTTAAACAAATTAAGATTACTTTTAACTGCAGAATCTTTACATTTTAACCAAATAACTAGATTATATGCAAAAAGTTGTAACTTTGTTAAAGAAGAAAATTAAAAAAAATAATCCTATGATCAAATAGATCGAACACATCTATTTTGAAATGACACTTTGTGATTTATGAATTAAAAAAAAGCTGAAACCTGAAGCCCAGGACTACATTTGAATGTTTAGCCTTTTAAAACAGAGGCATTTGCAAACTGTGATTTGCTCACCGTGAAGCTGTTGTTGATGTTCTTGGTGCTGGTCTCGGCCACGCTGGCGTCTGATAGGTCCACTTCATCAAAAATCAGGGACTGACGAGGAAACAAATGGTTCCTTATCAACACATGCAGTCACAGATTTAAGCTGCATCGGTTTGACAGCAGCACAGGGCACTAGAACGCATTTCTGTACCTTGCAGTCTTTGGCGTAGTAGAGCGTCCTGCCTCTGAGTTTAAAGTACCTCCTCTTCCATCTTTGGAAGGAGCTGGTCTGCTTTAACAGGATTCCCTCCTTCACACTTTTCTGTCAGGAGAAAAGGCCCAAAAAAGGTGGAGAAGGTAAGAAAAGGCCAAGGAAGGCAAAATCTCTCAAGCAGCAGCTATCCATCTTAGGCTTCACACATAAACAGAAGGAAAACAGAGTGGAATTTGTTACTAGGACAACTTTCTGCTAACAAACTCACACCAGATGAAGAGAGAAGCAATATTACAGGTTTATGACGCTGCTTTTGGTGTGTTTGCAGTCTTTCCTCAAAGCCCACTACACACCCAGCAGTTTGTTGGAAGCATGCTGCCTATTTTAGACTGCCCCATTATTCATCACTGATGGCAGACCAAGGGGCACCAGTCAGGAGGGGACGGGGAGAGGAAGAGGCTCAGTCATCCGTAGCAACGAGAAAACAATTTGCATAACCAAAACACACCAGAAGCTCAAAATCCAGCAGCTCTATTGTGTTCGATGCAACATGTTATGATTTGTGGGCCTGTCACGATAAATTTTCTGGACAAATATCCAAAATAAATTATCAACAAATATCATTAATTATGAAGACTTTCTTAACACAATTGTCCTTCGAAAAAGGGATAGTTGAGACCAAACATCAGACTGAAGACTTTTGTTGTCCAGTTTTTGGTAGAGAAAAGAGAAAAACAATAAATGAAAATGGAAATTATTGGGCTTGTTTACATTTTTTTTTGTGTGTTTTTTATAGCTTGACATTTTCTTTATTGTGTATTGTTTTCTGTGCTGTATTCGTTGTTGCCTCAGGACTTCCTTGAAAGACGTTTTTACTTTTCGACGGGTTTTAATCCTGGTGAAATAAAGTTTAAAAAAATGCATGCAATTAATTGATTGATTGCGACAGGCCTAATAATTTCCTCCCTTTACTCCTTCTGTTTGCGAGTACATGGCCTGAGAGGACACGGCGAGCCACTGGCAATCAATTTCAGATCGCCATGGAGATCTGCGCTTCCCGTAAACCGTTGCTCAAACAGGCGGAGAGACAGATAGCATCTTAAAACTCTCGGCACGTTACCCGTGTCCGCCGCTGAACCTGTGCATTTATCACCTAATGCAGCAACAATCCTGCAGGACGTCTGAGGCGGCTGCGATCAGATTAGACTGTGACGCGCTCCGCGGTGTTTCACAGATAAACACTGTGTGTCAGTATGTGTTACTGGTGTCGCTTTAACACAGCCTGCAACATCTACGGTTTATTTTCAAATGCAGTAAAAGAAAACAAACTTATCTTCTCTGATAAGCATATCAATGTCTATAAAAAAGGAAACTAAAGGGCCCTGCGGTTTTAACAGCTTTCGTTTTCAGTGGTTCAGCTTGTAGAACCGGTGCAGTCAGTACAAAGGTTTAGAAACAAGACTCCTGATGTCTCAAAAGGCAAACATGCTCTCAGGAGTTTATCATGCAAAGTATACTGCGGGGTAAACGTTAAAAGCAAAAACATGCCTGAGTGATTAGCAGGGTGGCTCCTAAATAAGAGGTTCATATTCCATCTAGTGTTTGGAATATGCAGACGATTCAAAGTTCACGATTTTCTCTGCTGGTGAGGTTTTTAAAATTGAAATCAAACGAGGCACAAAACGTGTCTGAAGCAAATCTAGAAGAAAATGTTTTGTCTATAGAAACATTTGAGCTTTTTTTTCCCATTCTCGCTGCAGCTTTTGGAAGGCGCTGGTCATTTGGATGCTTTGCTACTTTCTGCTGTGCAGGTTTGGTGACATTCTGACTGTTGCGTACAAATAAGTGATGAGGAAAGAGGAGGACTGAACGCACTGCAGCAAAATGTTTCATCGCTATGAAGATTTCACAGTTTGGGGTCTTTATTCACTAAGAAAAAACTGAGAATGCTAACAGTTAATAATGCTAGCTATGCTAATTGTATTAACATATTGATTATAGACATTTAAAGTACCAGCTTTGTACCTGATATGAGTGACCAATCACAGCAGTATTCTATAATTATAGATCATCAAAAAATTTGCAACCATATTGGCAACTTCACCTTTTGCAAAAAATAAAACAATTAAAAAAATTAGCCACAAATCACATTTTTGTAAAGAACTACTAAATTGATGCGAAATGTTTCTAAGTATTGTTTGAAATTCCTTAATTTTTCACTATGAAAGCGCTCAATAAAGAGAAAGTTGTTGCTCTACATGAATGTAGAATAGAAAGTGTGACAGTGTTGCTTTCAAAGGAAAAAGCAGAAATCTGCTGAACCTCACTATAAAACTGAGAATAGGTAGTTAAAACATACTGGTATGGATTTATATAAATTATGTTGTGAATAAAGAATCAAGTCTCAAAGACGTGGGCTGCATTATTACAAACAACAAACTATAAATATACACAGACCAAATGATTAATTTAATGCATCACCAATGCCCATCTCACTTAGCGTAGCTTATTGCAGTGTATTTATCTTTAATACTTGTTCAACCGTGAAATATCCTACCTTATGTCAGCCCCTTACTATTTTTCACAATAAATGTGCCTTCGTCCCCTGAGGGAGATAAAAAAAATCTATCGCCATCATGTTGGAGGCAACAACAGGGAATGAGAGGAAGGGACTGATGGTGCAGCAGTGACAGATTGGCTCGTGGTACGGATCATTAGCAAGAGAAATGAAAGAGGAAACAGGAGTGTGTCAGCACAGAGGAAGAAAAATAACTCAAGACGTGTTGCAAAACAATGACCTCCAGTAAAATTACAAAAAGCCCTGATACAATCAAGGGCTGTTGATGACCTGTAGCAATAAAAGAGGCACAAAGTGTAAAGGTCTGTAAGCTACCTGCAGCATCAGAGATAACATCAAGGGTTCAACAACCTCCCTACAAAACAGGATATTCCAACACAGCAACAGCTGCTCTGACAAGAGCCATGAATTAGGAGCCAATCTGGAGTTTTTGTTTCTTAAAGCAGCCAATATAAAGAAAGCAGAACATGTCAAGCATTTGCTCTTGACTTCGTTGTGTAGACACGGCGATAGTACGCAAACACGATCTGACTGCTTTCATCTAAAACAGAAAAGTCTAAATTAATTCTACTGCAGCAAAAGTTTGCATTAGCTACATGCTACCAAAAACGCTTGTCGTTAGTTTGATTTTGGTATTTCCTGAAGCAAGGAAATACCTAAAACATGCAGAGCAGTGAGCCTTGAGGACCAGGGCTTGGAAACACTGGTCTAGTGATTGCTATGGGAACGACTTGGGCACTATTGTGTTTACTCAAAATAATAAAATGATTACTGCTGCACTGTAAGCACATAAAGCTGTAAGCCTCCTCGCCATCATCTTTATCATCAAGAAACATTAAATTAGATCAAATTAATACATAATTTTAAACCTAAATCTACCTGCTGGAGGAGCACAGTGCAGAAGTGGACATCAGGTATATGGGTGTAGGAACCATATAGCCACCAACGAATATCTAAAATCCACGAATACTTGAGACCACATCTAAAATAACTTATTACTGCTTAAATTAATAGCTCGCACAACAAATGCGCCTTGACATGCAAGAATACGACAGCTAAAACCATCTTACTCAGACCAAACCAGCTAACTCAGAGGTTAGCACCTATAGTCTTCCTTACTTCTGCTCTTATACAACCAATCAGCAACCAGAAGAATAAATGGCGTTCCGAGATTGGCTGCTTAGCAAACACCAGCCAATAGCATGTCAAGTACCATTGTGCTAAGGAATTTCAATTTCCCAAGCTGTGTTTTCTTTTAAATATTTTAGTTTTGCTTTATGAGAAAAAAAATCAATGAATAAGTGGGTTTTCAGCAAATAATTAATTCTCTGGAGTTACTTTCCAGAGAAGGTCGAGCGATATCAGGTGATATATTCCTGTTTTCTTCTTTCCTCTTCTGGTCTCTGCTTCCAACACCCTCAGATTGTAGCATTTGGGTCAATCCTATCTGTGTCCAGTGTGAGTCTCTGTCCAACAAGCTAAATATTACATTAGCCTGTAAAACGCATGTTCAGAACAGTTGGAATAATAGCCACTGTAGTAAAAAGAATCCTTTGTAGTAACAATATTGAGTACTGTGATTATGCTATATTCGCAATATATCTAGACGTTTGTTAAGGTTAGAAAGGTTTGAGTCTCCTGAGTGTCGAAGGTTATCTGATGAATTAGAAAGTAGCTAAACCAAGTGTTGACATGGTAGGTGTGGCAGCAGGCGCTCTGTTTCAATATTGTCTAGTGCAATGTTTCCCAACCCTGGTCCTCAAGGAACACTGTCCTATATGTTTTATAGGTTTCCCTGCTTTAATGTGCCTGATTCAACTGATTGCAGTTCAACAAACGCCTGTTAATCAGTCATCAATTGAAATCAGCTGGACTGAAGCAAAGAAATACCTAAAACATGCAGAGCAGTGAGCCTTGAGGACCAGGGCTGGGAAACACTGGTCTAGTGATTGCTATGGGAATGACTCGGACACTATTGTGTTTACTCAAAATAATAAAATGATTACTGCTGTACTGTAAACACATAAAGCTGCTCTTTCAAAGAACCTCAGCAATAAATTATACGTTTAGGAATTTTTCCAGACTTCGTCCTTCTAATGGAGCTGAGGCCCTTGGAACAAAAGTCTCTCATGTTGTCCCAAAAGGCAAATCAGGTAATAAATTAACTAGGAAAGTGCAAGGGGCAAACAGCATCAGCAGACACGTACTGTACACACAGCGACACAAACACGAAGTGTGTGGTGCACGGAGCCAAAATCATCTGTTAGCTTGTGGTCACACGGCTCTGCTCGGCTCGGAGAAATGCTGTCAGACAGAATGGTGTATTTATTAGAGCGGGACTAATCACATCACAACAATCAGCCCCTGCAGACCTGAAGTGGCCGGGCATAAAACAGAGGAACGGGGAAGTAAATGTGAACATCCGCAAGCTGCGCACACAGCCACCGACGGCTCTGAAGGACACCAGAACATAAATCTGTCTGATTCAGATCTGATGGTTTTTTGTACACAGGCTTTTTCTTCCCTTTTCTGTCAAGTCGCGCATACAAACACACGTCTGTCAGCGTTTGTCCTGTATCAAGGAGCGACCTTCAGCTCTCACGTCGTAAAACCCGGCCGACAGATTACAGAAGTCGGAAACGTGAAGCTGATCTGACCCGTTTGTGGACAAAATGAAGAACTTCTCCACATTATAGCGTAATAAAAACTGACTGCTAACAATGAGGGCAAATAATGGAAGACAAGCAGCTCAGGTCAGCTGACTGAAGCCTGCAGAGAACCTGTTTAAATGTCAGTAAAGAAAGAAGATGAACACTTTGGGCCGATTAACCCAGAATTGTGTAAATGTTGCTAGCAGCAAGAGTTCATTTAAAAGTGTTTAACAAACCTATTATATGAGTTTTCTGTGAGGTTTTCAGCCATTTTAAATGACTGTGACCTGTCACTTAAAAATGGTATAATTATAACAGTATCTATTACCTGTCCTATACTTTTAGCATTATTTTCAACATGCATGTTTGTAGAGTTTCCAACACAAACTTTGTCAATATTCCGCTAAAGATGAAAAAACACATTTTCGCTGTTTCCACTAGATAAGAAACACCAATTAAAATCACATGTAAGTAACTCTGTTCACGCAATAAGTCAGTGTCTATTGGACACTGAAAAACTATTTCCCAGAATCAAAATACTGTGCACAATGTTAACATGTTAAAGTATTTGGATGTTTACAATGATGTCTGGTTCTGCCATGCCTCAGCTTACTTCACCAACAGCCAAGGTGTGTCGGTGAACCCGTTCACAGGTAACATGTTTCACTTGTTTACTCTGGTATTATAAATACCTGTGAAAGTTTTTAGGAGTTAATTCAGAGGAAAGGAAGAGTGCAAAGCATGCAATAAGCAGGTAAGATCATGGAGCTTCCTGTAATGTCTCCACCTCTTGTTCTGAAGAGTCAAAAATAGAGAAGATTTTTGCTTTAACAAAATGGCAAATCTGCTGAAAATTAAAATAAACATTATCGTTAATATTGTCGAATCAATACTTCAGATTCTGATTCCTGCTTTTATTTTTTTATTGTAGCTTCTCAACTCTACCTCAAAGAAGATTTTGTTTCAATTTGGTCTCAAATGAGTTTTTTGCACTTTGTTTGTTCAGGAAAAATGCACACAAACCATGTTAATATGTTTAATTCTGTCACAATAAGCAATGAATCAATTAATCAAATTATGGATTAAAACAAGCTCAATAATTTTCATTTGTTTGATTTATAATTTTTCATTTTCTACCAAAAAACTATATAATAAATGTCTTCAGTCTGGTGCATTAGTTTCTGTTCACAAAGATTTTATAATTCATTGTATTTGTTGTTTCTGTTTCTGTGTATTTAGTTTGGATATTTAAATGTCTTCCAGTGTTAAATGTTCATTAGAAGTTTGTTGATTTTGAGAATGTGTTTTTATATTATATTATATTACTTGAAAATGGTACAAAAACAACTTTGTTATCATTTATCGCATTAACTTCCTGGACAATTTATCATCCAGTAAAATGTGTTATCTAAATATGTCACTAAAGTATTTGTAGATGAACTAAATTCTGTCCCAGATTTTAGCAAAGCAATTGCAAAGTCAGACATATTAAATTTAGATTAAAAAACAGTGTTGGTATTGGCAGCCTAATCAGCTGATCAAAGCTTTAGAACATGTAGAGATCATAATTCTGCCATAAATTAGATTTTTGTGTCTCTAAAAAAAAACAAAGTAACAAAAGAATATGAAGGTGCGTCCCATTAATAGAATCAACAAGAGAATAAGAATATCCTATCAGTAGATCTCAAATATGGGATAAACTTAGACAACTAGGAAGTGGACCAACATAAACCACCACAAACAGAACGGCCTCTGTCTCACTCACAATGAATTACCATTATTCTACTCTTCTGTTTAAATCAATACGTCGCCTAGGCTCTGTTTTCTGTCTGAGACTAACCTCGTCCTCCAGCACACTTTCCTGGGGTTCCTCGCAGACCCTGGAGTCCAAACTGCAGTAGTCCCGTCTCAGCCTGACGTCATGCCTGGGCCTTCTGCAGGGCAGGAGGGCTGAACAGCACCCACTCAACCGGCTGAACCCTAGCATCTGCGCATACTGATGATCTCACCTACACTAAAAACTTGATGACAATTTCCTCTCTCTCTCTCTCTCTGCCCTGTTGGCACACACACACCCTCGCTTGTGTTGTATCTCCTTTCACACTCAAAGTCCTTCAGACAATGCATTCCCCACTTCCTCGTACTCAGACTTCCTTTACGAGGAGGCCGCGCCCCCTCAGGTGTGCGGGAACAGACGAGTCTTCAGAGTGTGTGAATGTGCCTCTTACCTTTGCCAGAGGACAAACTCCCTCCGCCCCCCCCAAGGCGAGGCGGAGCATGCAAACAAGACACACACCTTTATCATGCAAGAGTGTGTGTATGTGTGTGTCTACAAGTTGATAGTAAAACTAACCCACTTCCTTTTGGGCTACAAACAAAACCGGAGGAACCTGTCCCGCTCACTCACCTATCCTTGTTTGGACAAGGCATCGGCTTCGTGACCCTAAACTAAACTCTAGGGTTCGACCGGTCCCGACAAGATCGGAGATTTTTGCCTGGAAAGGCAGCGCTGAGGCAACACGAAACAACAAACACTTTGGTGGCAGCTCGGGATGATTTAAAGCCTAAAATGTGTATTGCATAAAATATACAAACGTGCACAGGTGCGCCGCGCACACAAACACAGATGTCAAGATGATGGGGATCCTGATGGCGCAAAGCTTTGTTTAAGGGAGCTGGAAATGTCGCTGTGATCACAAACTCCTGGCAGCCTCTGTGTGTGTGTGTGTGTGTGTGTGTGTAGTCACTGCTGACTGTTGCCTCCGCGCTGTCATCCCACTGCTTACAGTGTCAGATCAGCGCTTCATCAGCCAAGGCAAATTGCAGCCAGTGCCTGGTCCATGTGAGGATGCTTTCCTCCAGTCGGCAGATAATTCGGTCTCTAATGAGCAGAAACGTGCTGCTTCCGCCGACACCAGCCCTCTTTGTCTCTGTGTGCACGCGTCAGGTCTTTCCTCTCTACAGTCTCTCTCTCTCTTTCTATCTGAACCGGCCACCATTAAATCAGCTCAGAATCGGGTCAAAGGCCTCGATTAGCGATTGATAAATCACGCCACGTTCGGCAATGTGAAAAGACTCTGACAATAGCACATTATTCCCGTCTGGGCTGTCTGAGCCGCGTCCTTGGCCCCGATGGACGCAAAGTTCGAAGGGAAAAGAGAGGCTGTCGCCTCTGAGACGTGAAGCAGACGGATCCTACTTCACAGATGTAAACGGGCCAGTTCAATAACCTTAAACAAGTCTTTTTAGCATTTGGCTGTTGGAAGTGTAGCAGTGACACAGAGAGTAAAAAACAAAAACAAAAGCAGCTCTCTGCCATGTTTAAGTACAAAAGCAGGCCACACAATTTTCAAATTCCTACAAAACATTATTAAAGCGCAAGAAACATGAAGAATCCTCAAAAGTCAGAAATGTCCTCGCAATGTCTGGATTTCTAACATTTAGTAACTACTGGTAGGTCGGGCTGCAGCAAAAAATTATTTTTAGAACTCGATTAATCGATTATTGTGGTGATTAATCGAATGAAGACTTTCTGGCACATTCTGCAGATTTTTCACTTAACCACTTAAAGAATTTTTTTATATAATATTATAAATACTTTAAAAATGCAAATAAACAAAGAAAATAACAATTTTATTGCCTAAAGTTCAATAACACAGCATTCCTTCAGTGTACACTTACAAATACAGTGTAGGACTGATCTGTTGGTTATATTTTGGATTAAATGATTAATAATTAGACAGAAAAAGATGCTTAGTAGGAGTATTTTTACTGAATTTGAACCTGGTGAACCTCAAACTGTTTTTTATCCCAAATGCAAAATGCTTATATTTATTCTTTGCACAGTTTTGGCTTAATTACCACTGTGTTGTTCTTTCAGCAAATTCCCTTTCTTTGAGTCTGTGTACTCCAGGTAATGATTAATCGATTACAAAATTAGTTGATTATTTCAGTAATTGATTAATCACAATCGGATTAATCGTTTCAGCCTTACGACTGTGAAGTCTGGCATAACGGCTGCATGAAAGCTGTTGGTCGTCCCTCTTGGTTCACTAGTGATTATTAGCAGCTGTCTGCTGAGAGCAGTGATGTTACTAGTGATGAAAGTTCTGTGTTTCAACCTGAATTACCTTTCTGGTTGATGTTTGAGCAAAACAAACGAGTTGGATGGACATCCGTCTCTGTGTTTGACAACAAGAAACGCCAAGACGGCCGAGAAGGGAGATTTTTATAACACTAGAGAAAAATAAGAGACGCTCTCCAGACAGCTGCACCAAAGATACTGCTTTCTTCTTCTTGTAAATCAACCCTTTTTATTGCTACCCTGGCAATGCAGCTGTGTGCTTTTCCTGGCAGTGACACCTATCATTTAGACAAAAGACGAGGCACTTTAAGTGCCGGAATAAACGGCGTTAGCGCTAGCGTTGACATCACACCTTCGCTCTTTCTACCTGAAACGGGGAAAATAATGGCTGCTGGAAGAATCTGGAGGCGTCTTCAGCCGTTCAAACTGTGTTCTTCAGTAAAGCGAAATGGTACAAGAGCTAAACCATGTAAATGTGGTAGTTTCCAGCAGAGTAAAGATTAAACAAACACAACACGCACTGTATTGTTAAGTAATTCTGTAAAAACCATGGAGAAAAACTTCACCCAACACAATGCAACGTTATCTGACAGGTTCTCTGACTGTAACCACACAGCCAGAGCTTCAGTGCAAAGGTTTAGGCCAAAGCATACAGTGGCCTTGAACATTTCCATATTTTGTCACATTACCTGTATGTGTAGTGAAATTATATTATACACAGGTGGACTCTATTTAGTCATTAGCGGTCATCTTCTGAAAGCAACTGGTTGCACTCAGAGAAAAGGGAGCTGAGTACTTTTACACACCACAATTTTCAGTTTTTTATTCATAAAAAATGTTTTGAATCATGTATAATTTTCTTTCCAATTTTACACCACTTTGTGCCTTTCACATAAAATTCCAATGTTTGTGGTAGTAATGTGACTAAAAGATGGATGAGTTCAAGGGATAGGAATGAGTTTGCAAGGCGATGTGTGTATGTATTATGACCCAGTCAAAGTCCAGACATAAATCTAACTCAAAAGCTGTAACATTGACATTTATAGATGATGTCAGTATAATGTGACTGAGCTTGAGGTATTTTGCAAAGAAAAATGGGAGAAAATCTCAATCACTACATCTGCAAACCTTTGTGTTGGTCTACTGCGTAAAACCTCATTAAAATACATTTAAGTTGATAGTTGCAACATGAAAAACGCATAAGATTAATTTACTGATTCCCCTGTTCCTTCATCTTCCTCTTAAGTGAACATGTGTAACTTTACATTGTTACATTTGCTGTGCGACTCTTAAACCGATGCTTAACACGACGGAGCAGCTGTTTATTCATGAGATACATGCAAATGAACAGAAACACATTTTCAGGTGGGTTTTTTTCCCGACCAAGAACTAATAAAAACACAGACGCAGAGAGAAGGCACACCGGGGCACAGTGTGCACAGAACCACTTAACCTTTCCAACGAGGCCGTGAGTTGGACGCACATTGCTAGAATGCCAAATGAAGCGTGCTCCAATGCCACCAGCTGGGACGGGAAAAACAGTGCAGTTCTGTTTTTCTCCCAGCAGATGGCAGGCTGAGGAAGATATTACCCGGAGGAAGGTAGGTGGGTTGCAGAAAATGAAGAGAACCAGGAGAGGAGAAGGTATAAAACGTGTCATGTGACATGAGGGTAAAAAGATGAGCAACTTAGCAACTAGCTTCATATCTGGCAGAGTATTAACTCTCCAGACCCTTCCCAGCTCTGTGTGATGGTTTACAAACAGAAGCAACCGGTGGGATTCCCATCTGGACATGCAAATCTCACTTCACTTTAAGGATTTTACAATCTCTATGTGGCTTTTGCTGTGTTTAATTCACACAACCTGCAGCACCACAGAGGCGACAAAAGCTAATCAAGGGACACACGTGGTCATCACTGTTGCAGTCGGACCCAGTAGCTGTGGCCCCTGTGACCTCTCACCCACGAGGTTCCCACAAGGTGGCTACAGCTAGTGCACGTCATTAGCGTCGTTTTTTCAGATAACGGCTGCTGCTAACTGCAGGCATCTCCCTCCTCCCGCTTTTCCCGGCATCTGAAGTTGGAGACGCAAAGGCATGCGGCGTTGCCATGGCAACAGCCCGACTTATAGATCAACCTTCAGCTCTGAAACGTAAGGTTGGACGCTGAAAGAAATCGGTGCCCCTTACGACATGTATGTTAATCGAGCAGGAACTGAACCGGCTTCCTCCACGTGTGTGTGTGTGTGTGTGTGTGGGGGGGGGTGTGCATGTGTGTGTGTGTGTGTGTGTGTGTGCGTGCATGGGTGTGCGTGAGCATGTGTGCCCGCCCATGTCTGACAACTTTCACTGTATTAAGTTGTGAAAAAATTAATCTATATAAATGGGAGAAGAGGGAAAAAAACATGTTGCAACAGAATGCTTAAAAAAAGGAACAGGTTGTATCATCTGTCATGCATAAACAAAACGTCTGACCACACACACACACACACACGCACAGTGAGAACAAGGCGTGGGAGGACTTTGCACCATGGCGACCACATCCTGTCTCATGTACCTCTCTGCGTTTATTAATAGACACACACATGAACACAGAGCAGTGATATGTGCAAAAAGCCAAACCGATGACACCTGGTTGCACCGAAGAGGGACAGAGTCGACCAAACACACAGGCACACCCACGCCAACACTCTTGCGTGTTTCTTCCAAGTTCCTCGTGTGTGTGTTGTTTTATTTAAATTCGGACAGTGTTTGGCTTCTGGCTGCGCGGTTTGCACGCTGGAGGACAGATAATCTGTTGCTGCAGGGGGGCGGAGGGGAGGGGGAAGCATACGGAACAAATCTGGCTCTGATGCTGCATAATCCTCCAACACACACACACATACACAAACACACATCTCGGCAAGCAGACCCGCAGACAAACAGATAAAGTCTCCGAGCCAGAAAGAGATCGTTTGTGGGGAAAAAAACAGAGGTGGAAAGTCTCTCTCTTAATGTGCTGATGTGATTAGCACGTCCTCCCCGATGACTTGCCACGCAAATCCCGTCGCCGATGAATTTCCGCGCTTATGCCCTTAAAATAAAAGGTTTCGCATATAAAACGGAAGAAAGGTGGCTATTAATATTAGCCTGGGGAAGTGGAAGAAGGGAGGTGGAGATGTGGATGTGATTGAAGGTGAGGAGGAAGAGTTTAGAGGTGGGAGGAAAGGCAGAAAACTGATGAAATACGATGAATGTGTGTGTGCGATGTGTGTGTGTGTGTTCGTGTGCCGTGGCCGCTGATTATCCGCAGATGATCACACCGTGCCATTTAATCTCTACTCCTCACACTCAGGATGCAGAATGAGGTGGATATGGATTCGAATATGAGGTCATGGGAGAACCATCCGCTCTCAGAAATATATACTAGGCACTACGCAATAATTTAAGCAAAATATAGCTAAAACTCTTGTACGAAAAATTGGAGGTGCACCGATTGCAGTTTTCGGGCTGATCTCTGATTACCGATTTTTAAAACACCTGACCTGCCAATTCGGATTTTTAACAAAAGGTTGAAATGTTGCCAAATACAGCAAGAAAGTCGCTGACTTGGTGGCACTGAGGTGACTATTGCTAGCTGCAGACGTGCAGACATGACCTGGTGGGCTAAACTCAAAACTCTCTCAATGAAGAGCAAACGAGGACAGTGGCTGATTTTTAGACCTTTGTTGAGGAGATACGATTGGTGGATAAGATCGGCTTCACGTTTAACTATCGGCCGATATCCCAAAATTAAAAAAATCCCGGCTGATTTATTGGTTCTTGTTTTCTTGACTACCTCTGCCTCAGTAAACAAAAATCTCTCTCTTTACATTTTATTTATTAGGTTTATGACTTAGCTCATTTTACAAGCCCACATTTGAAGTATGTTTTAATTGAATTACAGCTAAATCTGCATTTTTTTTATCATCAATGTGTATTTGTGTCAAAAAGTCACGTTTAATCTCAGATTTTAGGCTAAAGCGCATAAAAACTTAACTTATTCCCCCACACTTTAGACATGAATCTGGAGAGCACTAATATCTTCTCTTTACCTCCATTTAATGACAACCTGCAAGAGTCAGCTGACGGTTTCTCATCCACCTGAGGTGGGAAGGTGCAAAGTTGTGGTGTGTAATAACTACAGTGGGGAATTACCCAGATTTTATTTCATTCCAAAATCAAAGACAATCTCTACCAGTGCAGTTTAATATTTAAGGCAAGTATGTCTTGAAAAGGAATAATAAATAAAAAAAACTACAGCATCTACGATTAAAAGAAACAGTAACCTGGGGGAGGCGACAACGATGAATCCACCAGCCCACATAGATTTATTCAAACACTGAAGTTAATGGCAACATTTGTTACATTTTCAGCTGCTGCAGTTGGATTTCTTACTGCACTGTGTCAAACGACCCAAACCTTTTGAGCAACCTGTTCCCCTCCTCGCCTGTGGTGGCGCTGCACCAAGAACTACGGAAGTAAACAACATGAAAACCTCTGAAGAAGACACTGAACGCAACTTCCTCCTTCACAAAAATATAAACAAAGACAGAGTACCGTCAGATTTCAGTGATTGTAGGATTTCTGCCTTTTCTTTTGTAAAACACCACGAGCCATTTCACTCATACATTTGTTTTGGTTTTGTTTACCCAGAATGCCCTGCGCTATAGTCCGCTTCCTGCTTTTGAAAGCTTCAACTGATCCAAGTCCTCTGTTTCCAGGCGGTCCACAGTTTGCTTTTTTTGGTCCGCATCAAAGTTCGGTTGCACATTCACAGCTACTAATCAGGATTACAGTGATGTTTCATTAAACGCAGCAGCAGTGGCAATTACACTGTATATCTTTTTTGTTGTTTTAAGTTCACTGTTTAATCACACAAAGCCATCAAACTATGAAATTCTGTCCTATTGTCAGTCCATATATACTCCACCCTAAATAAAACAGATTTAGTATTGATGCGTGATCTTATTAAGTTAGCATCACACAAGTTTCAGTCCAGAATTACAACAAAGCTACTAGCTAATAGCATTTGCCGTGTAATGGAGATTATGGTATAGTTCTGGTATTAAAAATCAATTTCTGACCTGACAGAGGTTTTCATAGGGGCGATTTAGCTGTGGGGAGAACTGTTCAAATACGTCTGACTCATTATTGCTGATCCAACCAATCTGCCTCCAAATATTACACACACTTGTGATTCAGACGTTTGTGAGTCAGGCCGATAAAGAAGGAAAGTTAATCCCGGCACAAACAACAACAACAAGCAGGGAGATGATTATTGTTTATAAAAAGCCCTGAAAAAACTCAAAACAATGCATGATTAATGCTGCCAGAGTAAGTGTGAGTTTTACAAAAAGGGATAAACTGTGTAAAGTGTGCACCAGTGACGTTGTGAAACAGAAAGATTTCCTACAAAATTACTTTCTAGCCTGTTACTACATTACACTTTAGGTTACGGCTGAAGCAATTAATCGCGATTAATCGATTAATGAAATAATTGGTGACTAATTTAGTAATCGTCAGGATGACAGAATAATCGATAACTAAAATAATCATTAGTTCCAGCCCTACTTTAGATTACTTTTGATGTGTTGATTGAGTTTGTCATTTCAAAAACGTTTTCCTCTGTGCTCAGTTCAACTCTGTCAAAGCGGTTCTCATGACGACCTCCTCTGATGGGGTGGCGGTCCTTCGCTCTTCACGACTCGGTCCAAACCAAACTCAGAGTCACAGCAGCTGTGCTTCTGCTGGATAAACAGAGGCGGTAAAAAGTGACTGGCTGGAAAAAGAAACGCTTGGGGCTCGCCGGTTTGTGCAGCTCTGATTCCTGTGCGCTGCTAAATGTGACAGAAGAGCTGGGAGCCTCTGGACTGGTTCTGTGACTAAAGACAAGGGCAAAGTCACTCCGGATCAAGTCAGGATCGGGGGATTTGTCTTGTCACTGCGGCGTCCTCCACAGATCCTGCAGCTGGTGGGGATTCACCCGGGTTCAGGGTGTTAAAACACATCGTGTTTTTCTTTTTTCCTGTTTTTCTGGGCAACCCCTAACTTTCACTGAAGAACCATTTCAAATTCAGCCTGACCCGTCTAATCCAAGGTTGTCACCAACTTTGTTTTCAGTGACTTGCATTGGAATGAAACCTTATATTTCTTAGAAATTACACAAATAACTGGATGAAATCTTTGCATTTTGCTAAGTACACTGTATATGTCTTAACCCTTTTAACTCACAAACTTTTAATAAGTTCTGTTATCAAAAACCAAAGCAGCTTTATTGGCTTGTTGACTATTTATCACTGCAATACAATTATACAAATGAACTCTTCTGTGTAATGATTTGTTTTTTCTGTGTGTTTATTTTAGGTTTCTGTGTTGTCCTGTCTACTTCTTGATTGTTCCCAGTTGTGTCTCGTTCCCTGATTACCCTCTATGTATTTTTACCCACCTGTGTTTCTTGTTCTTTGTCAGGTCCTTGTCGTTTCTGTCTTGTCAGGTCTGTCGTTCGGTTATACCAGTTGCTACCGGCTCTGAGTTTTTAGTGTCTGTGCTGCCTGGATTTTGGATTTGCATTTCACCATTAAATCATCTTTATTCACTTCAACCTGGGTCCTCTGCGTCAGCCTCACCACCTCTCACCGCATTTCATGACATTCTGCTGAAATTTCTCAGTTCTATGTGCTTTCATCCAGAATCCATAAACAAAAATAATCTTAACGTTAACCTATTAGAAATACAAATGAAGGGGCGTGCTGTGGTGGTGCAGGGATTTAGCACGCCCCACGTTTGGAGGCCTTAGTCCTCGACGCGGACGTCGCGGGTTCGACTCCCGGTCCCGGCGACCTTCGCTGCATGTCTTCCTCCTCTCCTTCCCCCCCTCCTGTCAGCCTACTGTCGTGGAAAAATGCGAGCCACTAGCGCCGCAAAAAACTCTTCGGAGAAAAAAATTATATTAAAAAAAAATAATAATAAAAAAAGAAATACAAATAAAATCTATTTAGACGGCAGCTCTTTAAATAGCAGAAAAGTACAAAATCAAGGTGACAGGAAGTAATCTAATTTTCCAGGTTGCTGTACAGCTTCAGTTTACTGCAGTGTTCACTTTGAGTCAACAAAGTGTAGCCTTCAGCACTATCACCCTGTTCGGTTTACAAAGACAACAGAACAATATTATTTTTCAGAACTGCTCAAGTTTCACTACAGTAAATTTCCCAACAGTAGTGAAATGAGACACCCTACACACGGCTTTGGCGCGGGAGAAAGTATCTGTGACTTCACAATTCTGTCAATGAGCAGCAATCCATCATCCGGCCTCAATTTTCAACTTGTACCTTTTTCATACCTCTATGTTTTGATTTACTTTAAACACAAAATCTCACCAACTATTTTTGGTCTTTTTTTCTAGTGCAAATACTTGAAATAATAAACTTACAAGTAACTTTTCAGCAAGACATAGCTATTAGTTTTAAGTGAGTGACCCGTTAAAACTGATTTTATAAAAAGTACTAGTTCCACTGGCAGACCATTTATAACCAAACATTTTCCTCATGTTTTAAGCGAAATAATCTTCCAGTAAAACTAGAACTTTAAAAAAGAAATCAAAATGAAAGAACTACTTAAAGGAACCGTTTATGTCTTGCTGAAAAGCTACTTTTAAGTCTTATTTCAAGAGAATTAATATATTTACACTAGAAACTAGGCCAAACTTACTTGGTAAGCTTTTCTAAGACATTATTTCTTGTGCAAGCATATTAAATTAAAATCCCCAATTGTTGCATTTGTTATCAAGATACATTATTTCCCTCTGCAATAATGTGACGCCATAATAGAAGTAGTAATTGATCAGATACACCTGCTTAACAATCCTAAACTCTCCTTACTCTAATATTATGAGCATTTTTTTAATTGGTCTCCTAGCAACCAGCAAAGCTAACACCGGCCACAGTTTTTCTCCCCAAGCTTGACCAGACCCTTTCACACTAAACAAACTCATTTTTATGAGGTCTCATTAGTGTGTGGCTGTAAATCATAGTGATATATATTAAATAAGTCGTCTTACAGCCCATCTGTTTAACAGAACCTCAGGGGAAGTAGTGTAGGGGAAATGCTATAGAGTTAGCTATAGCCAAACAAAATACCAAAATAGCTGTCTTGATATCCTAGAATAAAGTTTATTTAACAAGATTTCAACTACAACAAAGTACTGGATCAAGAGGTTCTACTCAAGCTGTCCTTAAGCAATCTATTTTTAAAAAACACAGAGGCAGAACTGCTATTTTTTAGAAAGCCTTGCTAGCATTGGCTAACAACAGCAAGCTAACCTGGTCTGTTAGCAGCGGTTTCTCATGATGAAAAAGGGGGTTTTAGGTTTGATACACTGTACAGTCAATTCCAGAGTCGGTGATGTGTGGGGAAATCAAACTTTAAACATTTACAGTGCTTACACAGAATGAATGTGATAGCGGTCAAATTCCCGTGTTGACAGCAAAAAAGGAATAAAAGCAAATAAACGTCATACTAGTTAGAACCTCTTCAGATGTTCATATTATATACAATAAACAGTTTTTAACTAAAAAAAAATTTTTTAAATAGCTCCAAGCATACAACATTTTACTGATATCAAGTGGCTGCTGTATAGCATATTATTATTATTATTATTATTATTATTATTATTATTATTATTATTATTATTATTATTATTATTCCGGTGCAGTATACAGTACATGATCAGTTCTTTCTAAGGTCTTAAGGCCAGTCGGAGCCTATTTATAAGTTTAAAGCAAATGTACTTTTTTTCCCCATTACTTCTTAACTCCTCTTTCCCAAGCTTTACTTGTTTTCTCTGCTACCTCTCACTCCACCATTAACTCTAATTCTTTCCTTAGATCAATACTTCCTTCCATCTCATTCTCCTCAACCGTCCCTCCTCTTTCCTGGCTTTCTCTTCACTGCCCAGATCGATTCCTCCTGCTCTGCTCCTCCTTTTTTCACTTTGATTTCATTTCTATACCTCCTCCAGCTCCTCTTCTTGCCATTCGCTCCACCTACTATTTCCCCCTTCCTGTCAGCTTTACAGAAAAAAAAACGTCTTCTTGAACGTATAGACTGACATTTGTTAACCCCTTAACTGTCACCCCAAAAACATTTACATTCAAGTCTAATTCTACCACAGATTAAAAACATTTTCAAGAGATCCTTATGGTAACTAAAATGTGAAAGAACATTTTAAAATATAATCTATTGCTTAATAACAGCCATATGCCTAATGAGGTAGCAGTATTAGCATTAGCTAGCAGCAACAGAAACAGTTTCTTAGGTGAAAAGGGAGATGTGTCCGTAACATTAAACTTGGTCCAAATGACTCATGTTTTATGGTTGCCACATGTTCTATTTTGCAAAGAGAACATAAAAATAGTTGTAGTAACGGTGAAGTGTAATCATTTGCAGCATGCTGGGTAACACAACACAATAAATCGAGTCGCTTAAAGTTATCCTAATCTGGAAAAAAACATCTCTAACTTCTCTATTTTATGTTCTTGCACTTTGCAAATAACCCAAGCTTTGCAAGCTAGAGGAAAAGGGCATTGCGACCTTCAGGTTTTCACACTATCTGACTCAAATGGGGCCACCGATACGTCTCCATTATGTACCTTATGAGCACTGGAGGTTTTTGTGAGGCTGAAAAGATGAAAAGCTATTAAGAAAGGAAGATGAAGCGAGATGAAGTGACCGTTGGCCCGACTTGTAATGTGATGGATGGAGAGGACCTCTACATGTCTAGACTGTAATCTGCTTTGTCACCATGGTCACTCTTTGTCCACCAAAATTCATCCCGCACAGTCTGGTGGTCTGAACGGCTTGACCTAGACGATGACAGGCGCCATTAGCCGTCTCAGCTTTGTACCGTGGGTGTGAAACTGCAGTTTGGTTTCACTTTGATAGACTTTTGAAGAAGCTTAGATTCTAAAACTAGTCCAACACTTAAAAAGGTGATTTTAGTGGAAAGCCATAAGATTTACGTAGTTAATAAATGGTCTTCACATCCACTATTGAACATTCTCATGGAGAAACCTTACAGACTGAAGCACGTGTTTGTCACATATGCTCTCAGTTGGGTTGTGGTTGCTACTAAATACATCTTGTATTACCATGTACTTTCCAATGATGTTATAACTTATTATTATATGTGCAAATCCTTGTTGTGGTTTCTTGGTTTTGTTTTCTCTCTTTCTGCAGGTTTAGAAGAAGACTACAATGGTGTTAACTTTTTTCTCTCCTCTACATCTCTCATTACCTCTTAAACCTTTTTCCCCAGCTTTCTCCCTCTTTTTAGTCTCCGTGTCCATTACGTTGGAAATAAACTCAGAGAAATGTTTAAGACATTTTTTGTGTCAAGTGGAGCGTCATAGCGAAAGCTGTAATTCTCTGCTTGTGAAAGTGAATCTGTTGGGGCCTCATCTTGACACTCACACAATTCTGAATGCCATAAAACGTTAATAAATGTAATAAATTATAGGTTTGATGTGCAACCTATTTAGAAAACGCAATATATCAACAGTGCAACAACTGCAGCGTGTCGATGTGTTTAATTAAACTTTATAAAATCGTCATATTTTTGCTTGTGCTGCTTAAATTGCTTAAGAACATGGGTCTTTTAATCACGTTAGTCAACACAGCTGAAAACTGTTGAAATACTGAAATGCAGAGAAAAGTGGCACAGTTGCAAAAGAAGAGTCGTTGTAATTGCAAAATCTGTGTGCTTGTTTTAGGAGTGTGTGGTTTTAAGAGCTTCCCTCCTATCCATCATGCTAATGAAACTGAACTCCTCCTACACCTCTCCATCCACACTCACTCCCACTCGCCCTGCTCTCTCTCCATCACTCTCCCTTTGGGTTTAACTGTTTATGTAAAACTAAAAGTTAAAATAACCTTACTTGATGCAGATGTTGTGTCCACACACACCCCCACACACATTAACACACCCAACACAGTCAGCGTGTTTTGACAGCGTTCCAGCACGCTGAGGCTGTATTTGTTTAACAAAACGACCCGCTAAATTTAGACGCCACGTCCCTGAACGGGTTCTAAAAATGGACACCAGCCCGTATTAGTGTTGAGTACTTTTCTTTTATGAGAGTACTCACATGTTTAGTACATGCGCTATAGTTTTCAGCCTGAACAACGTTCCTTTAGGTTAAAGTCTCTCAAGAAATCCCTAAGAGCATCTTCTGTTTTCTCTCTGTGGGATGATTTTATGTAAGAGAAAAAGAGAAGAAGAAAAAAGGCTATTCTTGCTAGATCGTGTTTCTGCTGTTTCACTCTGAGGAACGATTGTTTGGAACCGCTGATCTGGCGTAACCGCGAGCGCTCTGCTCAGATGGCGGAGGTGTAACAAGAGGATTGTGGTGCACGGCTGAAATGTAGGCGGATTACTCCGAGAGCCGAGGTGGGAAAGCTGCGCCGCATTAACAGGGATGGTTACGGATCTTCGCCGCTGTATCACGTAACAGGGAGCGCGTTGTGTAACCGCGTCGTGAAGGAGGCGATGCTCGTTCGCCGACCCTGAAACAATGATGTATCAGAAATCCTTTTGACTGCACAAAACTCACTTTTAAGGGTTTAAAAATCTGCATTTATGTCGAGTTTATTTCTCTAGCAAATTTCACCAACGAGGCAGTTCAAAAAGCTTTACACAATAAAAACATAACAGTCACCAATTTAGAAACATGCAATAAACATTACATTTAGTCAAATATATTGATCAATGTTCCAGTTCCTACTAATCAAAACCAACTGTCAAGAGGTGGGTTTAAGCCTTGATTTAAAGTAGCTCAGTGATTTCAGCAGTTTTGCAGTTTTCTGGAAGCTTTTCCAGACTTTTGGAGCATAGAAGCTGAATGCTGCTTCAGTATTTCTGGATTTTCTTAATCTATTTGTTGTTTTCCTATGTATTAAGTTGAAAATAATGACATTTAGTTTGGTGGCTAAAAATGAGTAGTAACTTTTATGCAACTGTCTTAAATAGAAAAATAGTAAATTTGATCTGGGATTCATGATGATTTAGTTCAGCTAAATGGGAACTTAAAATCTGCAGTGTTGCTACCAAGGCAGGGCCCCCAAGTCTTTGTGTCTTAAATTTTTATGCTCTAAACACTAATTTAATGGGTACATTTATTATTATTCCACTCCTAATTAACATAAAGCATATTTATGTATTAAAAGGCCTAGTTCAAGACCAAACCTAAATCTTCTTTAGTATCCGTGGTGCAATACCTTAAAGTGATGTAAAGTTTTTAGTCTGCAGGTCTGTAATGTGATAAACTACAGTTGGTGCTACAAAGTATTGATGTAAGGTGGCTAAATGCAAGTACAGTCCACACTTTTCAGACTTTTATTTGCAAAAAAAACAAAAAAACATTATAGTTCTACTTCATTACTAAGAACTACATTTTGTTGGTCTATTACATACAATTCCCATAAACTCCATAATTATTTGTGGTTTTAACCTTTTTTAAAAATTGTGCAAACTTCAACGGGCAATCACACGATATTACTGACTCACATTTAAATTTAGGCCAGCCATCTGAATTACAAGAAGAAAAAGAAGAAGGAACAAACACAGAGAGCAACAACAAGAACAAGGGATGTGGTTGAACATGAAAATGAAACGCAGGATAAAGGAGAAAAGCTGAAGAAAAGATGAAAAGACGCGCTGGAGTTCGCCACAGTGCGGTAACGATACGCCGTCTTCCCTCCTTCCATCTGTGTTACAGGTGGGTGTAGGAGTGTGTGTGTTTGAGCCACAATGCCACACCTTCACGGTGCATCCCTGTGCATGCATGGGAGTGCGTGTGTGTTTCTCGGAGGAGCACCAGATTGCTGCACAGCACGCATGTGCAGACACACTGAGAGGAGTGAGAGAGGAGGTAACATTAAGATGGATGAAATGAATAACGTCAACGTTGTTCTTCATAAGGCTTAATGAGAAAACACTTACATTGAATTAAAATTATGAGAATAAAAAAGGGGAAGTGGAAAAGGACTTAAGTAGCAAAATGAAAAAAAAAAAAAAACAAGAACAAAAAACATGACTAGAGGGGAACAGACCAAGGGAGGAGAAAAATACCACAAGAGAGAAGTAGACAAAAAAAGGAACTCGAGGCAAAAGCAAAGTGTGAGCACAGATGGGGTTGTACCATATACAGTAACACTGTTTCTAGAATAGACTCGGTTTCTCAAACATAGACAAGTTCAGACCAAAATAGAATTTCTACAAAGAGTTTGCTGAGTGTTTAGTGGTGCAGAAAGGATGATAAACACACATGGGTGTGTGCCTTTCTCTCTCCTTCTCTCTCTCTCTCTCTCTCCTCCTCTCTCTCTCTTTCTGTGTGTGTGTGTGGTTTTTCACACATGCAAACGAGTCAGCGATCCGTCTGTCTCTGATTCTTGCGTCTGTTCGTCAGACTGAAGGGAATCCTGCTCTGGCGACAGCAGCACTCAGCTGCACGCAGACACGCGTTGTGGGGAATTTGTCATGATCTTATCATGTGAACGCACTTACTCATCTGCAGACTTGGTGCACAGCACACATGCACACACTGGCAAACCATACTGTAAAGTGCTTTTATCTACTGTACTTTTTATCTATATATAGAAAACAAGGTAAAACATTTGACCCTAAAAATCTAAGCAGTTCAGGATCAATTTATTATAAAAATCAAGAGATTACAGGAAAAAAACATTAAGATTTTCTAGTTTCTGGTAGAAAACAAGCGCCAGAAATCTTGTATTCACCGTATAAAAGTAAAATGATGAGATCTAAAATATCTGTCTTTCCTTTTGAAATTACTGAAAAGATTTAATGTCTTCATGTTTTAAAGGGTAAAAATAAATAAACTAATAAATTCATACCACTGAAACTCTTTAAGAACATTTCCTCTTTGAAAGATGTCATTTAAATACCTACAACTCATTTAAAGACTGAGACTAAAGCTTACATTTTTTCTACTGTCTCTGTGCTTTAGGCACACATCTCAAGACAGAAAATATTCATCTCTGCACTAGACTTTATTTCTAAAGGAGACGCAACTTTTTTTTGCTTTCTTTTGAAGGCCCTTGTTTGGACATTTTCAATATTAGCTTATTTGTGAAAGGAAAGTACTGGTATGATTTGATTATATATGTTTATATAACTGGATTTGAACTGGATGTTTCTAATCTTTTTGTAATAGTGAATGTTGACATAAAGCAAAATATAAAAAGATGACCTATGACAGAAAATGGGGGTTCAGACGGGTCAGATGTTGGCCTGAAAAACCCCTGACTGGTGCATCTCTTACCTCAACAGGAAGTGTTGTACAAATTAAGTCAACTGCAGCTGCTGTCCAAGCTTTTCCTTCATAAAAAAAGAAGACAGTGGCTGCTGCTCCTTCCAGCCCTGCACCTTGTTGACTGTCCCTACCTGGCTGTCTCACAGCTGGCTGCAGACACTCACTCAATCATCCTGCCAGCCTTAAATTCAAGCTGCAACCTGACTATTTCACTATGTTTTGCTTAATGTACCAATAATACACCCAGATGCTGATTTTAACTCTTCTTACTGTTTGCTCTGCAGCGATTTACTGCATATACAGCGCGCAGCGAGGTAAATCACGCTGACGTTTACTTTTGTGTGTATATTTCCATGGTGGAATGGTTCGGCGAGTTACACTGGTGTCGGTTTCACACACATCCTGTCACCTAGATTCTCATCCACGTCTTTTTCTTTTCACCTCTCTCTGCCTCTGGATCTGCTCATCCTCCTCCCCTCTTTTGTTAGTGGTGTTATTCAATAACTCTTTTGTTTAAACAATAGAGAGCTCCATCGACCCTGCTTTGTGTTTCAAAGGATTTTCTCTAGCAAACGGCAGTTTCTTTCACCGATACCGTTTGTGCAATGAAAAGAATTAAGGGTGGGTGTTGAGAGTGCATGGTTCCACATTAGGGGAGGATTGCATGTAATCTGGGTGTGTGGATGTATACGAGGCCAGATTGGGTGAGCCTCTACAGCAGCTTGTGAAATAAGACTTTATATGCAAGTGTTTAAAAGTGTAAGTGGGGCGGAAAACCGACACCATTACCGGATCCTACCCGCAGCAAACTATGGCATGTTGTGGGAACGCATGGATCAGAGTTGATGGGAAGATGGATGGAAGTAAATGCAGGGAAATTCTGAAAGAAAATCTGCTAAATGCTTAAGACTCATAAAGACTTTACCCAAAAGCTGTAATTGCTGTTCAGAAATGGTTTACACCAATTTACCTTTTGGTTTGTAAAAGATTTTGAAAACTTTCTGCAGGTTTCACCAACTCTAATTTAAGATTTTTTAATACCACAATAAACTGAATTTAAGACCTATTTATACTTATCAACGATAGATGCAAGAAAGGAATGTTAGCAGCTAGTTAGCGGTAGCCTCAACCGTCTTGAGTGAAAGAATGCATTGAAGATGGCTGAGTGTGACTCAGACAATTGCATGACAGAAAAATCCCACGAGAAGAAAGAGTACATAGAATATATGTAGCATATAGTCCTGTCAAAACAAAATGTAAGTCTTTTTTATAATTAAATTAAGATATTTAAAGTCTCAATTTTAAATAAAACTTCTTAAAGATGTACGGACACCCTGCTAGTTAACTAGCAAGGGTTTGTTAGCAGTGACTTACTAATAACTTCAACCGCCTCCAGTCACAGAACATAAAGAAGTGAAAATAACAGGAAAGTCCAGTAAAGAAGAAAAAACAAAATAACAAAAAAGAAAAAACAGAATATACGAGATTAAATGGTTCTGTCAAACGAAAATCTAAGACCTGAGATTAAAAGCCAATTTACTTTTTAAAATTAATTTAAGACATTTTGAAGCCTTTATTTTAGATACAAGAATTTGAGACTTTTTAAGGATACTTTAGCTCTTTACTCCATAATAATGTACATCTCTAAAATGCAGTTAACTCTGTGGTTGTAACATGACACAATGGCAAACAGTTCCAGGGGTATTAATGTGTTTTCAAGGCACTATATTCATTACTAAGCTTCAAATGCCCAAAGAAATAGGACAGAATTGGAGTTATCGTCGTCTTCTGTGGAACCTGCCAATAAATCTAACTCTAATACGATTCACTGTCTGGCTCAGACTCAAGCTTGATGACTAAGAAGAGAGAGCTGCAGTGGCTGAGAGACACAAAAGGGATGGTGATGGAAATGGAGAGAGCTTGGCGTTTGTGGGGGTTCAACCCAGGTAAGCACTCGTTCCTAATATGATTATACATCGTGTTTTCCCTCCTCTCTCGCTCTCTCTCTCTCTCTTTTTTTTTTCGCCAATGCCCTTGGCTCAAGTTACAAGGCGAAGAAGCATCGCTGCGAGTTTTAAATCCTCTGTCGGCTAACTGTGCCCAGTCAAAAGGAAAAAGAAATGACAGGGAGAAACGCTGCTGACTGAGGTCGAGGGGACACTTAAATGAATAAAGAGATTGCATCAGCAATTAGAGCAAATACACGAGCTGCGTCGAGGAAATTCTGCATTGAAGGGCTGGACTGAGCAGAGTCTGCCAGATAAAATCTGCCAACCTCAGCAGACAAAGGCACAACGTGGAGCTGGATGAAAACAACAGGGCCCCATTTTATTTCATCCAGATGATGATGATGTGGGATGTGCTTCAAAATAATTATGTTACAGAGGGGCAGGACGTAAAGAAGTTGGCAAGTAAGAGTTAGCTTAACATTAACAACCTGCATTAGTTAGACCCAACCAAACAGAAAAGCATTCAGGAAACAAAACGCCTGGGAATACATTGTTTTTAAATTGAATCTGGCTGAAAATTAAGATTTGTCCTTAATGACTGGAGGACATTTGGACAGTTTTCAGGATAAGTGTTCCCCTCAGAAAAGTTGCTAAGCCCGGTGTTTGGGCGCTCAGCAGTCATTCATCCAGCAGCCTGGTGTGATTTTGAGTTAAAAAATGTTTAAAGTTGACAGGAAATTTTAAATATCACTTGATAATTATGTGTTATTGAAAGATTAATACCTGAACACCGACTACAAAGTCTTAAAAAATGCCAACATAAAAAAAGAACTTTAATAAATAAGCAATGTTTAGCCTGGTGGGGGCTCAAGTAAAGCCTGGTGGCCCGCCAGGCTTACAATACACTGGGGGAAACCCCGCAAGTGTAACAAGTTCTTATGATCTAGGTGAATATTATTATTACATCCTGGATGTGGAGGGTGAGTGTTTTTAGCTTGACACCATGCATGTTTGCGACTCTTATTTTGGAGTAATAAAGGAAGTAGCTCAGGAGCTCCTGTAGCTTCTGTTAAATCGTCATAACAGAAGCTGAACTCTAGAACCAGTGCATCTTAATGGAAATGATGGACAACCTCCAATAATTCTGTATGAAAAAAGCTAGTTCACACTCACATTCATTCCCATTTCCACCCTCTCTGAAGGTCACATTCAGAGGGTGAATGTGACCTTCTGAATGCATGTAGAAGCCTGCAAATGCATGCTTCTTCATGCATTTGCAAACTGAAACAAAAAATTCTAACAAAAACTATTGCCCTTCTTTAGAGTCAATGTATTTTTCACCAGGGGGAAGAAATAGATAAAAGATGTGAGGGCAATCTGCCTCCGTTTGTCTCAGTTCCTCAATTTGAATCAATGAGTCGGTTAAGAAGCAAATCTTTTATAGCTACTGAGCTTTGTGCCGCACTCTTCAGTGATAAGGATCCATCTCTCACACATAACACACATGCATGTAAAAATAGGACGAGCTGTTTTTAGAAGGGAAGCCACATCCTTTGAGTGAAGGCACCCTAACTCTGTGAACTACTATTCTCTCTCTCTCTCTCTCAAATTTGCTCAAACCATTTCCAGTAAGAGTCACACTTACATCCGGGCGTTTTCGCTGCTGCATCTCAGTCTATAAAACACACATTTTCTTGGGCGGTTCAAACTTTTTACCAACTATGAGGAGAAGTTTTCTAATTTCATCCTTTTTTTTTCTAACAGTACACGTCACAGATAGAGAATTGTTTTTTTAATTTAACATGGACATAAATGTACTGAATAACAAATTTATTTGTTAACTCTGCACCAGTACAGCCTACTTAAATTCAGCAATAGCTTGGTCAAATATGTAAATACTTTCATTTGTTCAGTCAGTGCAATTAGGAGAATAAAAGTCAATGTAAAATACAAAACAAAGAAACTGACAAAACAAACTTTCTATCAAATGGTTCATTAAGTTAAACTAGAAATTCTAAATATAATGTAACAAATAATACAGCAACACAAAACATAGAATTACACTGAATAGATCTGTCCTTATAGATCAGGTACATTGTCACTGATCAGTCCCAATATCTTGCCAATATTAGGACTGACTAATGTCGATGCATCTCTATTTGTTAGCGCTCCCTTCAGTGTCATTTATAAACTCAATTTATAAACAGCAACAAGAGAGTCTAGAAACAGACATAGACAGGTATTAATATTCAGTTCAAAATCAGTTATATAAAGCATTAACTTAGACTGTGTGGCAGAGGATCTTAACTCTACAGGAAGGAGAGGTAATGAGGTCAATGAGGTTTTTCTGTGCCAACCTGACACTTAAATAACGTTGAAAGTCTCTGTCCTATTAATTCAGTCCTAAATTAAGCAGACTATTCTAGGAAATTCAGACATAGCAGCCACATTTTTAACCAGAACCTGATTAATGGGGTTATTACCACATACACACACACACAAAAACGTGCATGGTTGCTTTGGATGTATGGTTAGTTGTAAATGTTGCCTCATCTTATTCTAATTATTTCATAAAGCACAATCCCTCATTTAAGACTAAGTGCAAACATGTTTTAAATTACTTTGTTGTACGATCAAAATAAAGCTAACTACTTCTGGTCAGCTTCAAAGTTTAGGCAACAGATTTCCCGTCGACGATGTTCCGAACTTTTAGAAACTCGGCAGAATAAACGTGAATTTTTCATTCTTCTGAGAATGAAACATATAAATTAGCACATAAAGGAGGAAGTATCCCAAACTATTTTTTGTAACTGAGGGGAATGAATCAGTTGAAGCTTCTAGTAATTATATGGATGTCTACCTCTCTGCATTATTTAAACACTCAGCGATACTCACAAACACACACGCAAGTTTTACCTCAACTGTCACTTCCAGTTGTTTTTTTCTTTCTTATGTTGCTGAATCAAACTTTAACTCACCATGTGCTGTTTTCAGTCAGGGAGTGTGACAGCAACTGGACATTGACGTTGTTTCATGCAAGAGCAAGTCTCTCATGCACACACAAAAAAAGGGGAGAAAAAAGTTGGGGGTTTTTTGCAAAGCAAGCTTCAGTCCAGAAGAGTAAATGAATAAACCAGAGAAGACTGATCTGACTGCTCAGGACAGCACAACCGCTGAAAGCAGTGTGTTTGTGTTTCTGCGACTCTGCGTTGCGGTGACTGTCTCATGCTTCCTGTTGAAGAGGTTTCAAGAGAGGCCGACAAAAAAAAAAAACAAGAGTCGGTCTATTTTTGGTCACAGATAGAGAGAAAAAGAAAGATGAAGTGATAGCGAAGCAAAGAAAAAAGCTGAAATAACTATGATTTGCCATGAAATGTAACCAAAAAAAAAAGAAAACAGACAAAGCTAGGGAAACAGAAGCACCCTGTGGTCGGTGGATGAGTCTTCTGCTTTTTGTCTCGTTTTAAATCCCGACAGTCGGGGGGGACAAGCTGTAAAAGTGACGACAGCAGAGCACCAGAGGAAATGTGGCGTCTGCGTATCGTTAATAGAAACACGCTGCATTGACGTGGACAGCGTAGCGATACGGGAAGTGGTAACGCAGCTTAAAATTAGAACAAACATTTCTGAGCTCAAAGTGTTCGGTTTGGAGGATGTTATTGAGCAGATCTGATGTTGTTGACCAGTTATCGGTTTTATCAGTGAATGCCTCTCTCTCTCTTTGCAGCGTGTGATTTTGAGTATTCGTCACACGCATATGTATAATAATTACTAAAATAATTATTAGTTGCAGCCCTAAATTTACCTACCCAACATCAGTAATGTTTTGCACACAGCTTGCGAAACTGACAGAGAATAAAAACCCATTTTTCACTTTGTGACACAATACCACTAGATTTTTCTCAGTCCCTGCGAAACTTAATAGTTTAATAAATGACTGGTGCAGTTTTTTTGCCGTTTGGTTCTGATTCTTATAATTCCCAATTCCAAAGCAGTGGGAAAACAGACAGAGTTACTCCAAAGTTCACTGAATGCCAGCAAATGTGCTACATGGAGCACAGTTAGCTTCAGGGAAATGAGTGCAAAATGGTGAAAACTGTGATCAAGTAGAGAAAAGTGACAAAAAAAAACTGCAACTAAAGCAAATATCTGCACTCACAGGCATGTTGAGAGCGTCAGGTGCCTGAGGAACTCCATCAGTGAGCCGACAGCAGAGAGTGACGTGAGGAGGGGGATCTGCACTGAAAACACATCCAGCTTACGAATGCACAGAGACATAGACCTCCCATTACACTAGAATGTACGTTTGGCACACTACCAGCTCCCCACACAAACACTGAAATCTAATTTTCCACTTGTGGTGCCACGCAAACACACGGCCGCAGCTTATTAAGAGCTCAAATTATATCTAACTACACAAACACGGCTGATGAGATACTGCAGACTCCTCGCCATTAGCACGTTTCCTAAGTGAGTGTTAGTTTGTTAGACACAGTCACTTCGGATTACTCATCAGCTTTGTCTTTCTGTCTCCCAAGTACACACACACGCACACACACTTTGCTTAATGGCCAGTCGCAGGCAGGAGAGCGACGGCGCGTCGGGTTTGCAGATGCAAAGGGGAAAAGGAGCGACAGGAGAATTAGGAAATGTAGAGAAAGGAAATCTGCAGATTAGCTAAGGTAAGTACAGTTAACCAAAGGTCAACTTTCTGTTTGTGAGGTCAAAATTTCAGTAAAGTCTCTGCAATGACTAAGAAAAAACAATGCTAGGGGATTTTATTTATAATATACAGTAAATCACTTTCCTGTCCCTACTGAACCTCCAACGCTTGAACTTTGGTGACTCAAACTTTGACGTCAAGTCCAGATTAGGTCCTGGGAAGGATGGGACAATCTTAGTCCACCTTGTTTTTGTAAAGTCCAGACTACAGCTGAGTCACAGCAGGAACTTCCTTGAATGAACTCTACGCGGTGGATGGGTTGATTCCTCAAGTTCTGAGCCACATGGAAAATTGTTTAATTTATCCTGTATGATCGACATACACTTGAAAAGCATATTGATAGTTTCTAACGGTCTATTAGAAATTAGACTGTTTAAAGCTGATTGTAGTGTTTAGTTTAGATATTCCCACCTAAACACTTCTGCTAATTTAAAGGAAAAAGCCTTCTAGACATTTTGAAGAGCTTTGTCGATTTCTTTACGTTTAATCAAAGAAATTTAAACAACTTCCTGCTTTCTTTACTGGTGAAGACCTCCCTCCTTCCTCTGAAGAACTCATCTAAAGGAAACACCAAGGTTAAACTAGCAGAAACTAATTTGCGAGCCTGTAGTTCATGAACACTTGCTGCTTGTTTTTCAATGTGAAAAAAAAAAAAAAAAACTGGAATCATTATTAAAAGTGACACTGAGTGGGTCGCCTTAGCAGTTGTAATCCTACATTAATTCTCCCAGAGCAAGTCAAAGATACTCAATTAAATTCGGATCGCAGCCATTTTGACAGGTGCCCTTGAGATTACAGAAGGAATAATAAGGTGCACTGATGGATGCAATCAGTCAAAAGTTTAACATTCATAAAATAACCGTCAGCCTGTTAGCGTGTCCACACTCGCCTCAGAGGAATCCCAGCGCCCGTCGGCCTGAGGTGAAATTCAAGAGTTTCTGACTAAAGAACATGCAGATCCTTCTGTTTTGTTTTTACAGATTAAGTAATACATAATGGTTGTTAACGGTCATGAATTGTGCATGTACTGACAACACAAAGAAGTTATTTTGAGCCAAAGAATCGAGCATCAGAAGCTGTGTTTCCATTCCAAACGAGCACAAAACCTTTTTGATATTCTGCTAATGTCGAAAAAACACAATTTCGTAATTGTCGTGTTTCTATTAAATAAGGAATGCAATTAAAATCACATGTGAAAAGTCAATAAACTTCAAGGCACTCACAGATTTAAACGGTTACACGAGATATATTTCTGTTTTAGCCATGGTGCCAGTGCCCATTAGCATCAGAGGAAACATTGGCGTCTTATTGAGACATTGGCGAGAAAAGCTACTTATACTTGGCTGCAGATACGTATACGTAGGCAGGTGAAGCCAGTTGTGCATTATCCAAGGAGGCCAGTAGCTACCAATTTCGGTACGGTTGAAAAAAAAAACAAAAAACCTCATCCTACAGCAAAAACCTTTGATTGAAAAACTTAAATTTTTTTCTAAATTAAGTGAATTCAGGGTTTCCCCCAGGTGTGTTATAAGCCTGGCAGGCCACCAGGCTTCACTTGCCCCCCACCAGGCTAAGCGTTGTTTGTTTATTCTAAATAGGGTTTTTTTTTTTACACCAGTAACAGTGGCAGTAAAGACGGATTAAGCTAAGCTTATAGTTGACACTTTGAACTGGGTGCACCAACTGGGTTGGCAGTTATTTCTAAATTATGATGCCTGTTCTCCTCTACCACAAGACTTGACAAGTTTTCTGGGGGAAACCCTGAAATTTATTTATGTAATTCCGATTTACGCAGATACTTCCTTGAAAAATCTCAAAACTAACAGCTGTCTTTTTCTAAAGAGTGGCGAGGTTAAAGGAACTCCCTCCCTTCTACACAGCTTGACTGACAGCTTGTAACAAAACATGGTGTATTGTGGAGATTAGGACTAATCTATGTTCTATAAACCATCACAGGGTCTTTGGCAACGCTCCATACTACAGGCGCTGTATGACCCAATCTCCATATATTGACATTTTAAAACTGTGCTACACCTTAAAACTGGATGCTTGATGTCTTTATACCTCATTTGTATTAAGTGCTTTAAGGAATAAATACACATCTTAGTAATTCAGGCATCAATATTTTTGGCAGGGTTATTGTCTTGCCTTTTTTAAAGCAACAATGTTGCCAATTGCTCTTATTCAAAAGACTCATCAAACAGTCCCTTTTGTGGGAGTACGAAGAAGAAAGCCCGAGTAAACAAAGGAAGCTGATGAGGGCCATCATGATATCCATTAACTCTCAGTGCAGCTTTGGGTTTTGTCGAGCCAGCTTATACAGCGAGAGCA
The DNA here is from genome assembly GCA_903066825.1 of Alfaro cultratus. NCBI lineage: Eukaryota > Metazoa > Chordata > Actinopteri > Cyprinodontiformes > Poeciliidae > Alfaro > Alfaro cultratus. The sequence goes on from CAEFZX010020663.1 coordinate 142,750, forward strand.
TGACTATCGAGTTGTTTGAATTGGTCAATAGCGAGCTCCTCAGGGAGACTAGTCTCCCCACTGTGGAAACTAATTGAGATCCAACTAAGGATCAAGAATTGCATAAACGTGTCAGGAGTTTACTTCGACGTGTCGAGCGGAAGCTAGCGCAGGTTGCAGGCCCTCCTGTAGATCAGCGCCCCGCAAGAAGTCGTCGATCAAAGGTCATCGACAAGCCTTGCAATAGGACACAGACACTGAAAGACCAAAACGGCTTCCTGAACAGAAGAGTTGGAGAAAGCAACGACCATATTTCCCCAGCCTGAAGGATACAATGTGTTTACAGCAATTTTCATCCCGTCGGAAATAGACCAAACGCCTCTTCAACATTCCTGCCAACCTGTTAGAATGGTAAATATAGGCATTGAGCCCGGCGTTTGTTGCGCATATTTCTTACATAAGTGTCTCCGTGGTACCTTCACCACTCTACCTCTTCCGCTTACTAATTTTCTCCCCTTTGTCCGTCTTACTTCCTCTCCCCTAGTCTTTTTCCATCTCTCCCTCTCACCGGTACTGACCCACATGCTACTGCAGCTGTATCACATCAAGCTGAGGGCATAAATGAAAGAACATACACACACACACACACACACACTGGCCAACCCACACACATGAGCATCTCTCCTTAAGCTGTTTGTCAGCAATGCTCCCCAAACACACACACACACACACATTTCCACCCATAGCTCATCCTCATCTCCATTGCGGTGAACACCCACACAGATATCAGCAATGGGAGTGAGATGCAGACATAAAAAGAGGAATCCACAGGAAGAGGAAAGGGGCAGGGGGTGTTACGTGTTGGTGACAGCTCAAAACGCCAGAAATATGACTGGTTACACAATCTGAAGGTGCGTTGCTATTTTCAACGAAAAACGGGGTTAGGTAAAGAAGCGGCGAAAAGTTTACTGCATGCTCAAGGCTAAATCGGATGATGTAATTTCTGAAGACAAATCTACACATCTTCCTTCTGTTTAAGACAAACTGGAATAAGAAGTTACACAGGTGAGTCTAGAGGACGAAACCTTAACCCTGACCAACACCAGGAAGTGACCGAGTGTGTCCCCAATGGCGCAAACTATCCAACTCCGCAAAACCGAATAGAAATCACAAACATGCTCTCATTTCCATAAGCGCGAACCAAACAGGAGGAGGAGGAAAAGCAGAAGAGATGAGGAAAAAAAGACAAGTGTAAAACCTTACATAATAGGGCCTGGAGGTAGGAAGGGACGGAAAAGAGAAGACAGAAAAGCTGCAACAAAATCACAGAGGTCACCCACAAATGAACTGCCTGAAAGCGCACAGTTGCTGCAAACTGTGACGCAACTGGCATTTGTCTGTAAAAACACAAAATGAAATGAAGTTGTTGTTCCGTTGTGTTTATTTCTTTTATCTTCCTGTGTTAGTTGCTAAAGTTTGTTGAGTTTGACTTCAGGTCAATTTGCCGCTTCAACTATTTGTGCCCTTACTCTACACCCACGTCTTGCTATTTTGTCCTTATCTAATTTCTTTTTCAACATGGAAGCAAAAAAACTTGCTAATTTTACATTTTATACGTTTCCATTACATGAATCAATTAAAGTGCTTGAAATTGTCGGCATTTCGTGCAACAGTAATAACTGACTGAATAAACTGAGCAAAGTACTTTATGTTGAGGTGATTTCATATATTGAAGTTTGGGGCTAAGCTTTGGTAGAAACCTCTTACTCTACTTTAAAATTTCAACTTTAGAGGCAATCTAGTAGATTTTTCCAACTTTGCTTTGGACATTCAGATCATTGTATTGTAAATCAAACGTACCATTAGATGTTTCAAATCGTTTTTGAAGTATAATTAGTTCAAAAATGCATACTTGATTAGTTCAAAAGAAGACTAATTTTAATCAAAACTAAACTTATTACACTTAGACAATATCTTCAAAATAATATTGATTTGACATGTGGCAGTAAGAATTATTGGATCCATTTCTGAGAGATAAACAAGCACAATGCATTTCATTTAAGTTTCCAACTAATCATAAAGCTAATTTCAACACCACCTGACGTTGATTTTGACAGAATAAGCAAATGAGATGAGAAGTTATGTAACACAACTTGACAAAACCTGTTTATTAACCTGTGGATGCCTTTAGACCCAATGCTCTACTGATTACAACGTGTACCTTCATGTTAAATTGAATTTCATATTGTTTAGATTGATGTTTTTATCTTGTTACTGAGAGAGGAATGACTCAAAGTTGGGTATTTTGTATTATCAGTGCATTATTTGATATCAGTGACATATTTGAAACTAGAATAAGGGAACAAAACCTTGTGGCATTTCAGAGGGAAAGCATTTCTAAGACGGGTCTGAACATGTCAGGTCTGTTCAGTCAGTCAGACAAGGAAGGAAGAAATCAGTAGATAACAAGACGTCTGACTGACTTACAGCAAAGTTGCTCTGTTTTACCCTTCCGACCTTTGACATGGAACATATTGGATTTGGACAAGGGAAAATGCAAAGTTAGCATTAGCTTCACAAGAACAGTTAGCCCTGGTTAGCAGGGCTAACTGCTAGCATAACATCCTGAATATCATGTACACAGTCAACTCTTGTAATCATTTTTTTGAATGACAGTTAAACTACTTCCACAACTGTAGCTAGGCCTGTCACAAAAACAAATTTTGACCAAGTAATTATTGCGATAAACGATAAACAGACATTTTTCAGGCATTATATTGATAACGGTAAAATGATGCACTCCGCCCTCTCACAGGCCAATAAATTAGAATTTTGTAAAGAACATCCAAAATAAAACGTACGAACCAAAAATAACAAATGAAACTGAAACAAGAACAAAAACCACAGATAAAATAGATGAAGTTGAATTTCAAAACATATAAATCATCAGAATGTAAATTATTGAGCTCATTTTAATTTATCATGTGATTAATGACTTATTGCGACTCTCATGTTAGTTATTAAAGAGAAATCTAAAACAAAATAAAATTGCTCTTGACACATCTGTAAGAAACTACTGTAAACCAACATCTACTGTACATAAAACAACCTTCACTTCACACTGGACTCTTACTTTTCAAAGGATTCAGTAACATTCCAAGATACAGCACTACAATGACGAAAAATGATTTCCCATAAACATTAATGTTCATGTCTAACAGACAACTTATCAAGGTAATCAGCACAGCTCAGTCGTGTCCAATAACAGAAGCTGAGATTTCCGACTCAGATAAGGTTGCAGTTATGCACAGGGGAAGATTAAATAAACTGAAGTGTTTGCAGCGTTTTGTGAAAAGATGGCTTGTGATGTTTGAACATGTGAAGAATGTGACGAATTAACCAGGGAACAAACAGGTAGAGCAACTTAAACAGTAAGCAGTGACATAAATGCTAAAAATTAAACTGCTCTCACTTTCACACTAAGCACTGATACTGCGCTATGAATGACTGTTTTCGTCTGTTTCAATGAGGTGTATTCTTGGATTTATGGAAATACAAATGCAAATGCTTTCCTGAATTAAAACACAAGCTGAATCCTGACTGCTAAGTTTCATTGTTTTTCATGCTCTGTCTGTGTTTTTCTCTCTCGAGAAGGTTGATTAGATAACAAAAGCATTAGCAAAACTAAAATTAGAAGCTGTCATTGTTGCTCTGAGTGTTCGGCGAACAGGAGGACCTTCACAGTTGCACGGGAATCTGAGGTTTATTATCTAGAGGACATTAACTTAAAAAAAAAAATCAGAAAATATTTTTGCAGAATTCTTCTTCTGTTTTGTTATTCTAATTTATGACCGTTTTGGTTGTGGCTCTGCAAGTGGGTTTTATCAAACGCGTTAAGCACAAAAACGCGTGAAGACCACAAGGACAGAGGAAAAAGATACACAGGAAACGTGATGCTGAGGCTGGAGATGAAACATATCGACACCCTGAAATGGAGAGCAGTGTGGTTTATGACATATTAGCATGTGCTAAGACGACCTAAAATGCTGCGAAATGTATTAATTTATGCTCTTCTATTTCATTTCAATAAAGCTGTTTGGTTTGGTTGATTGTTTAGGTATTGCTCGGTTTATAAGTGATGCATAATCACCTAAAAATATAAATCAAGTGAAAATGTATGACAATTAAGGGTTTACTAAAGAATAATTGTCCAACTTAAAGATGAATTATGGGTCCCAGCTGCATTATTTCACCTCAAAAAGTGACTTTCATAAAACAGTGAGGCACATCAATCTCCACCCGTCTGAAAGTCCTTTCCAGTCAGCAGAGTCTGAGGGATGAGTTTCACATAGAAAGCCAATTAGTAAATCTCTGCGGACCCAATCAATGTGATCACAGAGCAGTCGGTGAGATCTGAGCTTTCTTAACGGAGTGAACAACTGGAGGAAATTCGTGACATGTTGATAAGCAACGACTCAAGGCAGATAGAAGACGCTCCGCTGACGCAGGCGAATCAACAAAGCTAATCTGGAAAGTAAAACATATTTAATTACAGCGACAGAGTGACACGATTATTCAGGAACTCATGAGTGGGGGGGAGCAAAATTAATAATTTACCATGGCAACGCGGCTATGGATGGCTTGTGAAAGTAAAGTCTTTTGCTCTTCAATGTTGTCCGCATGCGCGAAATTTCCGTATGTAAACAATTATAAATTTATTGTTTTTATTGTTTTTACTGTTGATTCTATGTTGCATTATGTTTCTGTTTTTGATATGATGTAAAGCACTTTGAAATGCCTTGCTGCTGAAATGTGCTATACAAATAAAATTTGATTGATTGATTAATTGATTGATTGATTGAATAACATGCAGGGGGTCTTATGATTTTGATTCAGTCGGTGCCTCACCAGCCATGAACCTCACCGCATGTCACTGCTGTCAAGGATACTCTAACAAAAGGAAACAAAAGTGCTAATCGGCTCAGGCTATTGTCACTTGAGCATAATCCCAGAGTTGTTGACGAGCTTAATCTATGTCACATGACTAAGGATACACACTCTGAGTCAGGGAAGTATAATATCTCTACCTGTCACTACTACCAGTTGAAAAGTTGCATAATCTTTCCCTGGAGTAAGACAAGATTTTGTTCAGTGGTGCCATAATTATTGTCACTTCTGTTAAAAATGTGTATAAAAACCTAACAAAACATTTATTTCATTCATCTACAGCTTAAAATGAACACGTCAAAGACAAATACCGCTCTTGAACAGCATTCTTGTTTGTAATAAACTTCTTTGGGACTCCAGTCAGGTAAAAAGTGTGATTTGTAGCTGCAGACGGTGAATGTTTTTTCAAATGTATTGGTACTTATTGATGCTTTTATTTAAACTGGGGAAAATAATAAGCATCATCAATTGGACTATATTGTGACAGCGATAAATCAAAATATCATGATAAACGAGGCAATAAATTCCCACCGCTAACTCAAATATAAAATGAGATTTTAAAATGTAAAATACATTTTTGTAGATTTGGGGAAATGTAAATGTAAATGTATCTTTAAATGTGCACAAACTTTATTACTTTGTAATTGGGAGGCAGAAACTCTAACTTGCTGCCATTATCATGACTGATCCACTGCAGCGTTCTTATGCTCCCACCACGATTAAATTATGCAATCAATATCAGACTGCCATTATCTCCCACAAGCAAATCGAGCATTATGGGATGCCGTTCCCCTGGCAACGGGGTTTTGCGGGAATCCCTCGTCTCCCATTGATTGGCCTGTGTTTTGCAGCTGATGGTGTCAGTGCAGGTGATGGATAATGATTTCTGCACAAACATTTATCCTCGTTTCCTGCCACTGACGTAACGCACTCTCCAGAGTTTAAGCTCACTTTTCTTTAAAATTGAGAGAAAGTTCTGCTTTTAATTTTTTTCCTTAATTTCTTGAAATCATTTAATATTCCATTTTGATCATTACTGTAATTAAAATCTTCTTTTTGTTATTATCTGATTCAAAGTGTTTCATGTCTACATACAAATATTTAATTTGTAAAAATGTATTTTTCTAACTTGTTACGACAAACACTTAATGATTCCGGAAGACATGACTTTTTTGACAATAAAAACGCAAAAATAAATAAATAAATAAATAAATTACAATTTTGTGATATTAAAAATGAATATATATATATATATATATATATACATATATATATATATATATATATATAAAGCACTGCATTGTTTTCGTTATTTTGACCATTTCTCAATTCCTGCAAATAAATACTAAATGTTTTGCTTGGAATTTAGAGACACGTTGTCAATAGTTCATAGATTAAAATAACAATGTTCATTTTATTCAAACATAAACCTACAAAAAGTAAAGAGAAACTGATCATTTTAAGTGGTCTCTTAATTTTTTCCAGAGCAGTATATGCAAAATTAAGAAACGTTTTAACATCATTTAGAAATATATTTTTATAGAACTTAACTTTATTTTAACTTGTAAATAAAATACATGGATGGCTTCTTGACCAAATATTTGCCCAGCATAAATGCAATTATTTTACAACAGTCACCATAAATGTGAATATATTTAACCTACATGCATTTATATTGAACACCTGGATTTTTAGAGTGTGTGCGCGTTTTTTCATGCACTGGCAACAAGCTAATTTCAACCAATCGGTGCCAGAGCCCAGCAGGCAAATAAGACAGGAAACTGCTACGGCGAGATCGCATCCTGTATGAGAGATTCAAAGAGAAGTCATCACGGTAACGCTAAGAGTGGAAAGTGACGCAGCCAGGAAGCAGACCAGGAACTCGGTTGACCTCAAGAGAACCAGACAAAGGTTCAGAAGGTTGATCAAATCAAACTTCTTGAGTTTGATTTGAGCGTCGATAAAATTTCAACTTGAAACAGAAATATGAAACAGGCAACGTGAAAATCTGACAGGCAGCTGGAAGGACGCAACAAACTGGCTCTTCGGACCATTTAAGAAACACCACACAAAAAAAAGTTCATCAAATAACCATGTGAACACGTCTGAGAGTTAAAAAGCTTTGAATTTTTTATGTGCTGCTAAATAACTAAGTGCTTAATCAGAGCTCCCCATAAAAGCTATGACAAAAAAATATTTTAATTTAAATTTTTGATGACTTTCTTTGACTTAGCGGAGCGCTGTCTGAATCTGAACATTTTATGGCTCTCTGATTTCCTATAGTTCCTTTTCTAAATGTCACGGATTTAGAGTTGAATATGTTCAGAGTTCTGAAATCCTCTCAAAACATCTTCAAAAAAAGTCCTATTAAATAAACTATAAATGTCCAAAGGTTTGGACCAACGGGAACAATGTAAAATCGTCACCTACCTTGGCTCTTATCTGTCCGGAGGTCGAGACTTTGCGGATCAACTTGTGTGACGTCTCCTCTTGCTCTCCTTCGCTGTCTGACGACTCTTCCCCAGCTTCTCCAGTCTGGAAATAAAAAGAAAAATAGATGTAAGCTGGCATGAAGCTTAATGTGTCTTAATGTGTTTGTAACCATCATTAGTCTACCAGCTCTTACAAGGGTTGACGCTGTCTGTTTATATGAAGTGTGTTGAGGCATGTAATGTGTGAAGACTCTGTGCTGTGACTCCACCCTAGGAGCTTAAATACGCAAGAGTTGCACAGAAGCATTTACAGTAAATAGCACTTTGACCTCAGGTTGCCAATGACGGCAAACTGGTTATGTTTTTCTTAACCTAAACCAGACAGCTCGGTGCCTGAACTCTATGTAAGCGAGCAAAACCTTCAAAAAGAATTCTCTATTGTGCATTTGCCTTGCATTTTAAGGCAAAGGACAGTCTTCTGTAAAAGATATATATGTATTTAACTCTGTGGCATGCATAATTTGATTTTAAAAAATCCCACAACAGGAGCCTGAAGTTTCCACTCGTCATGTATACAGATTTGAGTAAAACATGACTCAAAAGTCGCAGAAATGACCCAGTAATAACAACACTTTATCTCATGCAATGCTATGCAAGTGCTTTGTCTGCGAATGAAAATTCACTTATCGCAACATGACAGATGATTGCAACTGAGGCAACACTGACTGAATAATCTGCTTTCTGATTTATTTGGAAGCTAATATGACTACTCTTTGCACTCAGAGCATCAAGTCTATTTTAGGATTCTCGCTCAATCTTTAAATATCAGTGATTACACAGCAACAATCCTGACACCTCAGAACACAGTTTCACACCTGTGACCCCAGTACATGCACTCATTTGACATTCAAGCCAGAAGTGTCAAATTTTATTTTGTCATGCTTAGGCTTGTGTAACATGTTTTTTAATATAACAGCATATATGACAAGATAGAAAACAGTGTGAGAGTCGCTGTATCCTAAGTTGTTTTTGAATGTTGTTACTTTTGTTGTCGCATTTTTGTAAAAAGAATGAAGATATAGCACATATAGCACAAACATTCACCACAACACAAACAATACAAAGAGAATGAAAATAAGAATAATTTTTGTGACATATAGTAAAATAACCTTTACCCAAGATATAGAAAAGGAAAAGCTTTTTTTGACATTTCGTAAACACCTAAAGTGGCTTCTTTACTTTTTATTGTTCAAGTTAATTTCTTTACATTAATGTAATGTAGACATGGGAAAATTGCTAGACTTTTCTTTTTTGATTTTACATTTTAAAACCACTGTAATGTCAATTCCTATTACTGAGGAGACTGATAAGGGTCCATTTAAATGGTTGAATGGTTTTAAAAGCAATAATGTGGTCTTCACATTACCGATAGCAAGGAGTACGACATCAGAACCACTGTAATGTCAGTTCATATCACTCGAGAGACATTAAAAAACTGATAAGCGTCCATTTAAACCGTTAATAAAAGCACTTACTTTCAGACAAGAACTGTTAATTAGCCATTAGTTTCTGGCACAAAGTAAACTGGACAGACACACTCACAAAAAAATGTTTTCTACTTCCAGTAAGAATATAACTCCTCAAAACACCTACAATCTCTTACTAGAATATAAAGAAACATCTGTTTAAGTATACTGTAAACTTTTTAAATGCTGCAGGGTAGAACTTGGTGTTAAGTATTAATTTCCCTTTTGTTTTGGCATCTGTAGAGTAGTTGTAGTTCTTGATGTTATGCATAAATTTACCTGGCTAATACATGGAAACTAATCATTAAAGTCGTTTTCTCCCTAAAATCCTCTATCATTTGACTTCTGTATGTACCTAGAAAGACTTTCATTCAGTCAGATCAGTGATAGTGGGAGTACTGAAACTAAACTCACCAGCTACAAACCAGCCGCTCCTTCCTACAGAACTGTAATGCAAAGCCTATTTTAGCAGCCCAGTGGCATATATTTAAACGGATAATTAGCACCAAGGGCCAATTTATGAGAAACTGTGGTCTACCAGTCTGTACGCCACAGCGTAGAGTTCAGTGTCCCTTCATTTAGTTGTAGCACAGTACACACTTTCTCTGGAAAGTGGCAGCAGCTATAGGAGAAAACTCTAGCTTTTCTTGCCGTGGATCTGGCCTGGTGTGAGCTTCTTCTCATGGTGTGATAACCTTGAGTAGAAATACTCGTTTCAAGGTAGGTAAAAATTACAATAGCATCTAATTGTTTGCTTTGTTTTGTTTTAAACAGAAAAACTGCAGTTACTTCCACTACCACAAAAATAGCATTTTAATTTTAACCAACCTGCTCTTTATACAGAATTGCAAGTGTAGCGGTCAGCTGGTTAGCATGCTGTTTGTGGCAAACCAATGGCAGTTTTAAGACCTCATAAAAGGGATCAGATGGTGCTTTCACCTCATGACTGTGTGGTTTTCATGACTGACAATATTTTCGAGCATATGACCTTTTTTTTGTCCCTCTTGTAAACAGTGGAAAAGTGTTGAAGATATTTTTCAGCCACCTGACTAAGCAGTGCACAGCCAAAGGCGTTAGGGGCAAGGTTATGCTATGTTATGTTGGAGTAAAAAAGGTATACTAAAGCTAAATGCAGTGAACATATGAAACTTAATGTTTTAAACAAATCTATAGGTGCGACTAGACCTGTCGCAATAAGCAATAAATCAATTAATCGCATGATTAATTGATTTCCATTTGAATGATGCATTGTTTTTCTCTTCTCCCTCTCTTTCTACCAAAAACTGGATGACAAAAGTCTTCGGTCTGGCGCTTTGGTCTGAACTAGCCAGGACAGTTTTGTTTACAGAGACTTCATAATGAATTTTATTTGTTGTTTCTGCTGTTTTATTTGTTTGTTTTGGATATTTAAAATGTCTTCCAGTTCCAGTGTTAAATGTTCATTAGAAATTAAAATTTACTGATCTTTCAGAATGTCTTCTTATGTTGTTATTATTATGCAATCACCATAATATTACTTGAAAATGGTCTCCAAACAACAATGTTATCGTTTAGCGCAACAACTTATGGGACAATTTATCGTCCAGCAAAATTTATTGTGACAAGCCAAGGTGCAGCTCACCAATATTTAGCTTTTTGTCCCCAATGTTCCCTCATACATCAAAATGCATGTAACATCACTGCGTCCTGTAAACTAATATCTAAGCATTTTAACTTCAGGGGCGGATTCTTTTCTTATTTTTTTTGACGATGTCAAATGACCTTGTTGTTGCTTTTTACCTTCAGCTACATGTTTTTATTGTGGTCCTTTACAGATTTCATCACATCCTGAGTGTCGAGAGGCAACGGCGACTTATATTTAGACGTATAAAAAAAAAAAAAGAAAAAAAGGTGAGTCATATTTCTCTGGAGTTGAGCAACAGATAACACCACTGGAAAACTTCAACCTTTGAACTTGCTGTAAAAAAAAAAAGTTGCGCGCATTTGATGATGCTTATAAATTTAGCTGTGTATGTTGAACGAGATTGTGTGAAACCACCACATGTAACACTTGCATCTTTTAACCTTTGTAAGAGTTGGTAACTCATTTAGGTTCTGGTAAGGTTCACGTTTTGTGACTGATTTGTTCGGCTTCCTGTCGGGGAACAACGCTTGTCCGAAACTGAGTGCCGGTGTGGTCTTACGTGGTTGTCACAATGTGATAATCCTAAGCAAAAATCATAGATTCTCTATCTCAAAGTAATTAAGTAAATAAAAATGCACAACATGCTATTGTTACTTTTACTTAAAATAAAAAGAGAAACAACAAATCTTTCTCCTGCTAAAATAACACAAACAATTAGATTTTTGTTGGCATTCATTACATTTTGTTGTTTCAATCTGTGAACTAAGGCAAACACTGCATAAAAATCAATATTAATTTACAATCAATCATTATTACACCGAATTTCATCCCTTTTTGTCAAACTACTCTTTAAAGAACAATGCAGTGAGTAGCAGGTTAGCTCTGGGATGTTACTCACAGATTGCAAGCTGTAGTTTTAGTTTGTCTTTGGTTTTAATGCCATTATGTCCATCTTATGTCCGTAGAATCTGTCTTTTGTGGAAGTGAAATAAAAGTGTGGGAGTAACTGGCAGTGCAGAGCAACAGGTAGGGGAGGGGCAGGTGCAATACTACACACCTTCTGATACCAATTGTCACTTTTTAATATATCTAATTCTTCTAGTAGTGTGAATGCAACATGACTTTCAAGACAACAATCATGCATCAAAGCATAGGTTTCTAGCCTTTACCTGGTTATTTTAAAACACAAAAATGGTGGAAAAGAACATTTGACCGATCTAGAAACCACAGCAATCAAACTTTACACAAAGCATAAAAACAAAAGCAAATACTCACAATATGAGTCCTTTCAGAATCAGCTTGTGGTGATCCAAGGGACTCTCCAGGCTCCGCCACGTACAGGACGTTGGGGTTCAGCTTGGATGCCATGGCCAATTACAGGAAGTAGAACAGGTGAGAGGACAGAAAAACGTAGACAGAAGTTCTAGATAAAAGAGGAGAAAGAGGAAGGGGGGAGAGAGGGAGTTTGGAGAGGTGAAAGCTAGGGACAGAAGGCTTCAGGGTTGTCCTTTAGCAGATCTCTCTCTATCCAGGTCCAACTCTGGAAAAAGATGGAGATGAATTATTGATTAGAAGAAAGCAGCTCTGTTTTTTTGTTTTTTTTTCCCTAAAAGCAAGAGAGTGCTCTGAGCTTCTCAAAGTTGGGAACACACAGACAGCAATCTGCTCCGTCTGCGTGTAAACTATAACCCTCTGCTTTTGCATTCTATCGGGCATATTCACTTCTTTTTCTCGGTTCCTCTTTATTCTGTCTGACTTTGTGCGAAAAATCACTGGGTACATTTTTAAAAACAGCCGTCGACGCAGAAGCAGCTTTAAGGTGGCAGAGCAGTTTGTGCAGGCTGATGGTGACGGGAGCACCGTGGCTGACGACCGTGAACGGGCTAATGATGATTAACATCACCTTAAGCAATGCTGCAGGATACAGCGACGCGAAAACCGAGGCCGATGAGATAACGGGGACTGCGCGTGCTTCGGAGCGTTTCGCACGCGCTCGGACACTTAAATTTAAACAGCGTTTTGTTTTTGTTGTTTTTTATTTCCTTTTTTTTTCGGTAAAATGCAAAAAAAAAAAAAAATTTAAAAAAAAATTATAAATGAAGTATGTCGGCTTGTTGCGTGGGTGCGTGCGTGCAAGTGCGCGTGTGGGTTTCCTTGATTGCGATGTGGCCACGTTCTTCAAAAGGACCTGTCTGCATCTCACCTCACCCGCCGCCCCCGGTGACACCGGACCTGACCACTCAAGACCTTACAGCGCATCTCCTATACGTAGCCTACATGTGAACAAATGAGAATAAAGGCAAAAAACCGCGAGAGAGCGGACAGTGGTTTGCTTTATACAGACATGAATTTCACACATGTATTAACAACCATAAACAGCGGCGAATGTACAACAGGCACTTCATCATTCATTCCGTGAATAAGCTCACATCCGACACTCGTTTAACTCCTGGGTGCGTTCGCTTCAGCTGGCTCAGCTGTCACAAGAGCGAAAGCGTTCACAAGCGACCTATGTGCGGCCACCCCCTCCGCACAAACATAGCCCCTCAGCGCCGATGAAAACAGAAAATAAGAGAGAGAGAAAAAACGAGGCTGCCGCTTACCTCCGGACTGCACTCAGCGGTGTCTCTCCTGCCCCCGTTGCCCGGCCTGGGCGCCTCGTCAGCCGGCGTTCGGGGGTAGCGGCCGGCGGTCAGGAGGAGCGTGCGGCTCTCTCTGGTGGTGCTCGCCTTGCAGAGAGAGACGCGGTCATACGCACAGCGTCGGAGCGGCTCTGAATCAGGTAGGAAGAGGAGCGAGAGAAGCAGGGAGGGAGGGAGGGAGGCGGGAGAGAGAAGAAGAAGAGAGAGAGGAAGAGCGAGAGAGAAAGAGAGAGAGAGCGATGTGAAGCGGCCGTGTCGAGTCGCCTCGGATCGCTGTACCGAGGTTAAACGGAGATCACACAACGCGAGCACGCAGGCACGACAGGCGCGTGCAAGAGAGAGGTAGAGCTCGAGGACCCAAACAGCCCGCACAGAAACAGGAATAAAACATCGTACTGTGTCTGTATACCCCCGATGACCTTTTCCTTCTTGTGTCGCGCCACAACAAAGTTCAGTGTATTTTATGGGAGTTTTTATTGATAGACCAACACAATGTAGTAAATAATTGTTATGTATGTAGAAAAATCATGGTTTTCTATGTGTTCAATGTGTGTTGTTGTATGTATTCCCGTATCCACCTCTTTTCTCTTTACCCAGTGTGAAATGTGGCGATGGCAGCAGTATTATGCTGTTGGTCCCCCTTGCTTGTTGTGGCGCTGCATCGAGGAAAAAACATGAGAACCACTGAAGATGATGTGAGCGCAACTTCTTCCTTGGCAAAATGTAAACAAAATTGGGCTACCGTTAGATATTAGTAGTGGTGGGACTTATCTTTGGGGAAAAAAAACATGACTCCCTTTACCGCTAGAGATGAGTTTGTTTTGATCAACTCCTATTTACCCAGAATGCCCAGAGCTGCTTTTGGGAGTGGTCACTTCACACATGCATTCAAACTGCGGTATGGTCCACTTCAACCAAACTAAGACCCTTGTAGGCAGACCAGTGTTCACTTTTTTGGTCCACATCAGAATTCAATCGCTCCTTCTCTATTCCCCAAACAAACCAGACTTTCTAGGCAAATGAACTAGAGTTTGATTAAAGTGAACTAAACAGGGCTGGTGTGAATGCACCCTAAGTAACTTGGTGTGTTAACCTGAATGATGGTAAGATGGAGCTGGAGATGGACAGAGGGCTTAGTCTCCAGTAAGGCTTTTCTTCATTGTTGTGAAGAAAGACCTGACATATCAGGAAGGGAACCCCTTGATTTACTGGTTGGTAAACATTCCAACCCTAAGCTATGGTCGTAAGATATGGATCATGACCAAAAGAGAAAGATCCCTGGTTAAAAGCGGTACAAATTAGCTTCCTCTGTGGGGTGGCTGGATACGGTGGAGAGTTTTGTCATCCAAGGGGAAATGGCAGAGTAGCTACTCCTCCACATTAAAGGGAGTTTGCTGTGGATGTTTGGGACCCAGTAGCCATCAGGATGCCTGCTCGGTCCCTGGGTTTTCTGTACCTGTCCATTTGGGTGGATACCCTGGGGAATAGCCACACACCATAATAGGGATTATACTGTATATCCTTCTGGGTATTTCTGGATTTGCCTCTTGGACCTGTTGCCCCCACAACCCAATACTGGATAAATGGAAGACCATGGATGGACAGATGAACGGACAAATAGTAAGACTCTTATTAAAATCACAGATTAAATTTGACTAAGTTAAAGAACCATATTGGTGTTTAATAAAATCTGGACAAAATTTGATCCCATCAGGTTCAAGATTTTAAATAATCCAAATTGGATTATTTTACCTCAGAGAGATTTTTAATATAATGTTTGTGGTTTTTACCTACTTTTGCAGAACAGGTTTTATCAGGTTAGCTGGTCTCAGTGGTTTATTGAGGGTAAGGGGTCATCTGAAGGAGGAACCTGCCAAGGGCACCATTCATTCAAGAACCACCACTGTCGTACATCGCAACACTGGATTATCACATAAAAGATTTACAGCCACAATTAAATAAATCAATGAACTCATTGACACTTGAATTAACTGACTTAGCCGTGTGGCTTATTGATGGAAAAAACAATCTTCCCTTGGGCCGATTTAACAGCTTTTTGTTGCTTTCAGTCCTAATAAATGAGCTCCGGGTGCAAAATAAATTGTGTATGTTCAGAGCTCCATTTCTTTTAAAGCATTTCAGATTGTCATGACTGATTTATAGTCTAATGCTATGGAGTTCAGCAGAGGCACGTGTAATCTTTTTGGGAGTGAGAGTGTTTTACTAACTGCTGTATTTCTGCTTGACATTTGGGAATGCATTGACAGGTCCAAACAAATTTAGTTTTGATTTATGCAACTTTTTTTTTCTTTTTACGCTTTGAAGTTCTCAGAGGGCCATGTTATTGTTGTCATTATTGGATGAGTCTGAAAAGAACTTGACTTTACAGTACATTTCAGGCAGAAAAGGTCAATATTATTATTTAGTACATAATAATACACACATTTTTTAATTTCTTGTCTCAAAATGACAAGGTTATGAGCACAAAACGAAGAAATGCCCAATGGTCACATGGAAAGAAAAAGAGACATAGTTTTCTGAATATTTCTCAAAGAAATACTTGAAGCAAGTGGTTTGCAGATGTATTGCTTTACTCTGATGCCCCTAAGCAAACCCAAAGTGATCAAGTCCCGCAAACAGGTGATTTCACATTTATGTGACCGTAAAAACTGACCTTTGACTCTGCTTCGTGTACGCACAGACCTTTAATCTCCCGTGGCAACCATTCAGCTGTGCGAAAAGTTTGGGGGGACTGAGCACCACCTCCTCCTCAGAGCTGCAGTTTCCAAGCTTTCGCCTCCCTTCCCTGCAACTCCCCCACCCAGCTCCTTCAGACTAGCCAGCAGCATTTAGCAAACACCCGGTGGAACTGTGAACTTGGTCAGCTCATTATACGAGCCACTTCTCAGTGAAACGCTGGTAAAAACGTTGTTAAAGGGGTAATAGAGGTTTACTGTAGTGATGACTTCCTGAAGGTGGAGTTTCAGAAAGAACCATTTTTAAAGAGACAGAACCCAATTTCAAGACATTAAATTACAAAGTAAAATTTTTTTAAGTCATATTCACACATAGAGCATTTTTATAACAACTGAAGGTAAATATGATTTGATTGTGCCATTAAATGGCACTATGTGCCTGGAAAACACGTAATACTGCCCCTTTAACTACGTACGTTTCCGTGACGTGCGGTGAGGTTCAATGCCTCACAGCACTGAACCTTGTATAGGTCATAATCATAATATGATAATGGTTAATCATAATCATATTTACAAATATATACCCCCTTATTTTATTTTTTATTTTATTTTGTAACCAGGTTGCTGTGTATTGCAGACTTCTGCCCAGGTCCCTCTTGAAAATGAGATCCAGATCTCAACGGGGTTTACCTGGTTAAATAAAGAAAATAAAAAATAAGCTAAATTATGGAAAATCAGTTCATACATTAAATGTTTTTTAGCAACTTTATTGGTGACGGACAGACAGGAGGAGCATGTTCCCATAGAATGGCAGCCAGTGCAGTTAGAGAGGTTGATCAATCCCAGGTGAGGCTCAGCTTCCTGCTGCCTCACCTGCTTCGCTTCTGGGCATTTGAATGGGAAAATGCGAACATTCAGCGATTTTGAAGAAAAAAATCATCAGAATTGGTTAAGCTAAATGAAAAATAGGTAATTTATAGTACAAACTACAGGGTGAAAGTAGCAATGTCATGCCCTCAACCTCCTTCGCCTTGTTGGAGTCGACATTCAGATAAACTCCTCTCCAAAATGACCACCCAGACAAGAGGGCTTACGTTGACTCTTTACTGAAGCCAGTTGGAGTAGGGTAAAACTGAGAAATGAACATACAAACGTTCAGAAATAATATACAGTAGCAAACAATACAGCACTTAAAA